>JASTWF010000034.1:1740204-1939496 GCA_030390025.1 Squalus acanthias | reverse complement strand
TGGACACACCCCCGGGACCAGTCAAACCCCGGCTCTGTGATCAGACACACCCCCGGGACCAGTCAAACCCCCGGCTCTGTGATCAGACACACCCCCCGGGACCAGTCAAACCCCCGGGTCTGTGATCGGACACCCCCCCGGGACCAGTTAAACCCCCGGCTCTGTGATCGGACACTCCCCCGGGACCAGTCAAACCACTGTGTCTGTGATCGGACACACCCCCGGGACCAGTTAAACCCCCGGCTCTGTGATCGGACACTCCCCCGGGACCAGTCAAACCACTGGGTCTGTGATCGGACACACCCCCAGGACCAGTCAAACCCCCGGCTCTGTGATCAAACACACACCCGGGACCAGTCAAACCCCCGGCTCTGTGATCAAACACAGCCCCGGGACCAGTCAAACCTCGGCTCTGTGATCAAACACCCCCCCGGGGACCAGTCAAACCACGGGTCTGTGATCAGACACACACCCGGGACCAGTCAAACCCCCGGCTCTGTGATCAAACACACCCCCAGGACCGGTCAAACCCCCGGGTCTGTGATCGGACACACACCCGGGACCAGTCAACCCCCCGGGTCTGTGATCGGACACACCCCCCGGGACCAGTCAAACCCCCGGTTCTGTGATCGGACACACCCATGGGACCAGTCAAACCCCCGGCTCTGTTTTCAAACACTCCCCCCGGGACCAGTAAAACACCCGGGTCTGTGATCAGATACACCCCCGGGACCAGTCAAGCCCCCGGCTCTGTGATCAGACACACCCCCGGGACCAGTCAAACCCCCGGGTCTGTGATCGGACACACCCTCCAGGACCAGTCAAACCCCCGGCTCTGTGATCAGATACACCCCCGGGACCAGTCAAACCCCCGGGTCTGTGATCGGACACCCCCCGG
Organism: Squalus acanthias; assembly: GCA_030390025.1. Classification (NCBI taxonomy): domain Eukaryota; kingdom Metazoa; phylum Chordata; class Chondrichthyes; order Squaliformes; family Squalidae; genus Squalus; species Squalus acanthias. The sequence goes on along the minus strand of JASTWF010000034.1, from coordinate 1,938,598 downwards.
GCCCAGTCATACCCCCGGCTCTGTGATCAGACACACCCCCGGGAACAGTCAAACCCCCAGTCTGTGATCGTCAGGAATGTGGAGTTGAGGCGAAAATTGGATTAGCCATGATCGGATTAAATGGCGGAGCAGGCTCGAGGGGCCGAATGGCCTGCTCCTGCTCCTATTTCTTATGTTCTTATGTTCTTAAAGTTAGCCATCACCCAAAAATGATGCCAGCGCTCGGGCTGATTCAGAAATCATTAAATGTGGGATGCAATCATTAACCCAGTTACATTACTGACGTTGGAGTTTCGAAGAATATTCTTGTCTGAATAAAGCGATCACGTGGAATAAATAGTAAAAGGTAAAAGCACAACTGTTTCAGCACTGAGCTCAGTAAACAGCCGCCTCTGTAAGAAGTAGCTCAGAACAATGGGGCTGAAACCTCAAAAGGCTGGAGAGAAGCGGTCATACCGTGGGATACATATTTACACAGTTAGGAACTGTGCAGAAATACTCACTGACCACATAGGTTGACGGCGTAAGGTAGAATCACAGAATCCCCACAGTGCAGATAGAGGCCATTTCGGCCCATCGAGCCTGCACCGACACATATCCCACCCTATCCCCGTAACCCCACGTATTTAATCCCCACTAACACTAAGGGTCAATTTATCATAGCCAAATCAATCTAACCCGCACATCTTTGGACTGTGGGAGGACACCGGAGCACCCGGAGGAAACCCACGCAGACACAGGGAGAATGTGCAAACTCCACACAGACAGTCACCCGAGGCCGGATTCGAACCTTGGTCCCTGCCGCTGTGAGGCAACAGTGCTAACCACTATGCCACCGTGTTGTCCTCATCGTGAATCCTAATAACGAACAAATCTGCTTGCATTTACTGTGAGAAACCGTGAGTTCTGTTGTTGTTGGAACAGGTGTTGCTCGCTTGACTGGAAGCCTGATTTGCACACAAAGGAAACCTGAACTGAGATATCGGGTTACATTATCCCATTAGTGCCGGTCAGGTGGGCACAGCAGCGTGAGAATTTATTTCCACTCATGGTTATAATAGAGCAGAATATATTTAAATAGAGATATTGAAGATGAACACGCAGAGCAATTCAATAATCCAATCAACATCACTTCAATCATCAAACTCCCTGATTGGACAACTCTAAGAGATGTTGACCACACGAAGACAGGACAACTGACCTGTTTACCTGCGGGAGTCAGTCTCAGTCATGAAGATTCGATTCCCAGCAGTGGGCAAAAAGTTCCTCTTCTCAAAATACTGCTTTTTATTAGCAATGTCTGGGGGACTATGAACTTGTCTAATCCTCAGTCTTCATTAATGCGAAAAATGGACAAAGATTTAAACCCATGACTAAGTGAACTGCAGGGAGTGCCCTTTCTGCTGGAACAGTGCCAGCTCAGTGTCAGGTAATACAGAACAGGGAAATAGTTTCTCCACTGTGTACCTGTGGCTTAATGAGGTACCACCAATCGCAGTAATGGAAATCACATCGCAAAGACTATGAATAAAATGCAACGTGGGTTTACAACTTTTCTAAACATGTTATACAACCGTTAAATATCGGAGGGGTTTAGATTATCTTAATGATTCCTGCAATTCTTTTCGATTAGATGAATTTTCAGCAAATTGAACATCAGGAACGGAGCCCAATATTCATTGCAGAGATTTAACAAGCAGTGCAGGTTCGGTGATTTGATTATGAAACTGTTGAGCGATGTTTGTGTTTCACCCGCGCAGGTTTGAAACTTGTTCGCAGTGGATCTGGTCAGTGTTGGACTCAATGCTTGTAATTTTTTATATTCTTCAATCCGCGTCCACTAGAAGGATTTTGGACATTTCAATACCGCTTTTAAGGATACCAAAGAATTACCTGGATTACTGAACTGCTAAAGGAGCTAAGTTTGGCTAAAAGTATTAATTCCAACAAAGAAATGTTAAACTGACTGTTCAAGAAGGCATGCTGGGAAGCCTGACCAAGTTCCCAAAGTGTGATTCAGGCTGTCTGGAAAGCTAGAGGTAACGAGGCCTCGAGAGACTGTGGGGAACCGCTGTCAACAGCAGGCGCTGTCTGGTCGCATCAGTCTGTGTGACCGTGGGGGAGAGATAATTGAAAGTGACTGGAAAGCTTGTTTTTGTCAGCAGGAATGGTATCAGAGCAGCCATTCTGAGGTGACAAAGAGACCACACCCCACGAGACAGTCAAGCAAATCGGCAGACGGGGAGGAGAGCATCAAGAGGGATAAGGAAAACATCAAGGAGGACATAAACATGTAATGAACCTCTCCGTCTCCCAACGCAGAATAATTGGCCATTCTGAGTTTCGAGTTGCACCACTGACTTAAAGGTAGTCTGAAGCACCAACTGTATGCCGTGCCTCAGCTGGGAGCTCACTTGCCTCTGAATTAGAATGTTCAAGCAATCTACAATTTCATACGTTTCAATGAGTTTGCATCTCATTCTCCAAAACACCTGAGAATATAACCCCATTTTACTCAATCCCTGCTCATGGGACAGCCCTCTCGTCCCAGGAATCACTCTAGTGAAACTTCGTTGCATCCTCTCTAAAGAAAGTATATCCTACCTTAGGTAAGGAGAACAAAACTGTACACGGTACAAATTCTCAGTTGTTTTCTCGGCACCGATAGGTTGTGATGGGAGAGACAGCCAGAAGTCCCAGTGAGCCGCACTAATTCCGAGCTGCGGGTGAATTGAAAGAAAGTTCAATCGTTAGCAGCGAGTTTCGAGCGATAGTCCCGACTCAGGGAGAGATTTCCTGATACTGTTGTTGAATCTCATTTATATTAAACACACCTTGAATTCTTTGCTCAGGAATTTGGATCTGGGGATCGTCTGTGAAATCAGCCGAAACACTCAAAGCTCAAACAGACCAACAGGGGGTTTAAAATTCACGACTCTGAAATTGAGTGATTCATGTTCCTGCGATTTAGCGAGGCAGGTCTCAACAAGTGACCAGCAGCTAAGCCAACAAATCTAATAAGAGCTCATGGTGTTGGCGCTAATATATGAGATTGAATAGAGAATTGGCTAACTAACAGAAAACAGAGAGTCAGGATAAATGGGTCATTTTCAGGATGGCAATCTGCAACTAGTGGGGTGCCACAGTATCAGTGCTGGTGCCTCAACTATTTCCAATCTATATTAATGATTTGGATGAAGGAAACGAGTGTATTGTAGCCAAATTTGCAGACAATACAAAGATAGGTGGGAAAGCAATTTGTGAGGTAAACATAAAGAGTCTGCAAAGGGATTTAGATAGTTTAAGTGAGCGGGCAAGAATTTGGGAGAAGGATTATAATGTGGGAAAATGTGAAGTTATCCACTTTGGTAGGAAGAATAGAAAATAAAAATATTATTTAAATGGATAAAGACTTCAGAATGCGGCGGTACAGAGGGATTTGGGTATCCTCGTACATGAAACACAAAAAGTTAACATGCAGGAACAGCAAGTAATTAGGAAGGAAAATGGCATGTTGACCTTTATTTCAAGGGGGATGGAGTATAAAATTAGGGACGTCTTGCTACAACTGTACAGGGCGCGGGTGAGACACAACTAGAGTATTGCGTACAGTTTTGGTCTTCTTATTTAAGGAGGGATATACTTGCACTGGAGGCAGTTCAAAGATCATTCACGAGGTTGATTCTTGGGATGGAAAGGTTGTCTTATGAGGCAAGGTTAAGAAGGTTGGGCCTATTGTCATTGGAGTTTAGAAGAATCAGCGGTGATGTTATTGAAATATATAAGATTCTGAGGGGGTTGGACAGGGTAGATGCTGAGAGGATGTTTTCCCTCGTGGGGGAATCTGGAGCAAAGGGACATAGTCTCAGAATAAGGGGTCACTCATTTAAGATGGAGATAAGGAATAATGTCTTCTCTCAGAGGCTCGTGAAACTTTGTAATTCTTTACCCCAGAGAGCTGTGGAATATATTCAAGGCTGAGATAGAAACATTTTTGAGCATCAGGGGTGTCAAAGGTTATGGGGAGCAGGCAGGAAAGTGGAGTTGAGGCCAAAATCGGATTAGCCATGATCTCATTAAATGGCGGAGCAGGATCGAGGGGCAGAATGGTCTGCTCCTGCTCCTTTTTCTTATTTTCTGATATTCTTAAAGTTACCCATCTCCCAAAAAGAATGCAAGCGCTCGGCCTGATTCAGAAAACAATAAATGTGGGATGCAATTATTAACCCGGTTACATTACTGATGTTGGAGTTTCAAAGAATAAATAGTAAAAGGTAAAAGCACAACTGTTTCAGCACTGAGCTCAGTAAACAGCCGCCTCTGTAAGAAGCAGCTCAGAACAATGGGGCTGAAACCTCAAAAGGCAGGAGAGAAGCGGTCATACCGTGGGATACATATTTACACAGTTAGGAACTGTCCAGAAATACTCACTGACCACATAGGTTGACGGCGTAAGGTAGAAATCATCTTCAATCCGAATAACGACCAAATCTGCTCGCATTTTCTGTGAGAAACGGTGAGTTCTGTTGTTGTTGGAGCAGCTGTTGCTCGCTTGACTGGAAGCCTGATTTACACACAAAGGAAACCTGCACTGAGATATCGGGTTACATTATCCTATTAGTACCGATCAGGTGAGCACAGCAGAGCGAGACTTTATTTCCCCTCATGGTTACAATAGAGCAGAATATATTTAAATAGAGATATTGAAGATCAACACGCAGAGCAATCTAATAATCCAATCAACATCACTTCAATCATCAAACTCCCTGATTGGACAACTCTAAGAGATGTTGACCACACGAAGACAGGACAACTGACCTGTTTAACTGCGGGAGTCAGGCTCAGTCATGAAGATTCGATTCCCAACAGTGGGCAAAAAGTTCCTGCTTCTCATAAATCTGCTGTTTAAAAGTAATGTCACGGGGACTGAGAACTTATCCCAACTTCAGTCTTCATTAAGGAGAAAAATGAACAAAGATTTAAACCCATGACTAAGTGAACTGCAGGGAGTGCCGTTTCTGCTGGAACAGTGCCAGCTCAGTGTTAGGTAATACAGAACAGGGAAATAGTTTCTCCACTGTGTACCTGTGGCTTAATGAGGTGCCACCAATCGCAGTAATGGAAATCACATCGCAAAGACGATGAATAAAATGCAACGTGGTTTTACAACTTTTCTAAACATGTTATATAATCGTTAAATATCGGAGGGGTTTAGATTATTTTAATGATTCCTGGAATTCTTTTCGATTTGTTGAATTTTCAGCAAATTGAACATCAGGAACGGAGCCCATTATTCATTTCAGAGATTTAATAAGCAGTGCAGGTTCGGCGATTTGAGAATTTAAACTGTTGGGCGATGTTTGTGTTTCACCCGTGCAGGTTTGAAATTTGTTCGAGGTGGATCTGGTCAGTGTTGGACTCGATGCTTGTAATTTTTTATATTCTTCAATCCGCGTCCACTAGAAGGATTTTGGACATTTCAATACCGCTTTAAGGATACTAAAGAATTACCTGGATTACTGAACTGCTAACCGAGCTGAGTTTGGTTAAAGGTATTATTTCCAACAAAGAAATGTTAAACTGGCTGTGCAAGACGTCATGCTGGGAAGCCTGAACAGATTTCCAATTGTGTGATTCAGGCTATCTGGAAAGCTAGAGGTAACGAGGCCTCGAGAGACTGTGGGGAACCGTTGTCAACAGCAGGCGCTGTCTGGTCGCATCAGTCTGTGTGACCGTGGGGGAGAGATAATTGAAAGTGACTGGAAAGCTTGTTTTTGTCAGCAGGAATGGTATCAGAGCAGCCATTCTGAGGTGACAAAGAGACCACACCCCACGAGACAGTCAAGCAGATCGGCAGACGATGAATAAAATGCAACGTGGGTTTACAACTTTTCTAAACATGTTATATAACCGTTAAATATCGGAGGGGTTTAGATTATTTTAATGATTCCTGGAATTCTTTTCGATTTGATGAATTTTCAGCAAATTGAACATCAGGAACGGAGCCCATTATTCATTTCAGAGATTTAACAAGCAGTGCAGGTTCGGAGAGCATCAAGAGGGATTAGGAAAACATCAAGGAGGACATCAAAATGTAATGAACCTCTTCGTCTCCCAAAGCAGAATAATTGGCCATTCTGATTTTCGAGTTGTACCACTGACTTAAAGGTAGTCTGAAGCACCATCTGTCTGCCGTGCCTCAGCTGGGAGCTCACTTGCCTCTGAATTAGAATGTTCAAGGACTCTACAATTTCATACGTTTCAATGAGTTTGCATCTCATTCTCCTAAACCCCTGAGAATATAGTCCCATTGTACTCAATCCCTCCTCATGGGACAGCCCTCTCGTCCCAGGAATCACTCTAGTGAAACTTCTTTGCATCCTCTCTAAAGAAAGTATATCCTACCTTAGGTAAGGAGAACAAAACTGTACACGGTACAAATTCTCAGTTGTTTTCTCGGCACCGATAGGTTGTGATGGGAGAGACAGCCAGAAGTCCCAGTGAGCCGCAATAATTCCAAGCTGCGGGTGAATTAAAATAAAGTTCAATCATTAGCAGCGAGTTTCGAGCGAAAGGCCCGGATCAGGGAGAGATTTCCTGATACTGTTGTTGAATCTCATTTATATCAAACACACCTTGAATTCTTTGCCCAGGAATTTGGATCTGGGGATCGTCTGTGAAATCAGCCGAAACACTCAAAGCTCAAACAGACCAACAGGGGGTTTAAAACCCACGACTCTGAAATTAAGTGATTCATGCTCTTGCGATTTAGCGAGGCAGGCCTCAACCAGTGGCGGAGACAGATCAAACCCAACACATTTAATCTGACACAGAACCAAAAAATGAACAAGTGACCATCAGTTAAGCCAACAAATCTAATAAGAGCTCATGGTGTTGTGGCTAATATATGATATTGAATAGGGAATTGGCTAACTAACAGAAAAAAGAGAATCAGGATAAATGGGTCATTTTCAGGATGGCAATCTGCAACTAGTGTAGTGCCACAGGGATCAGTGCTGGTGCATCAACTATTTCCAATCTATATTAATGATTTGGATGAAGGAAGCGAGTGTATTGTAGCCAAATTTGCAATCAATACAAAGATAGGTGGGAAAGCAAGTTGTGAGGTAAACATAAAGAGTCTGCAACAGGATTTAGATAGTTTAAGTGAGCGGGCAAGAATTTGGCAGATGGAGTATAATGTGGAAAAATGTGAAGTTATCCACTTTGGTAGGAAGAATAGAAAAGAAAAAGATTATTTTAATGGAGAAAGACCTCAGAATGTGGCGGTACAGAGGGATTTGGGTATCCTCGTACATGAAACACAAAAAGTTAACATGCAGGTGCAGCAAGTAATTAGGAAGGAAAATGGCATGTTGGCCTTTATTTCAAGGGGGATAGAGTATAACATTAGGGACGTCGTGCTACAACTGTACAGGGCGCGGGTGAGCCCACACCTCGAGTATTGCGTACAGTTTTGGTCTTCTTATTTAAGGAGGGATATACTTGCATTGGAGGCAGTTCAAAGATCATTCACTAGGTTGATTCTTGAGATGGAAAGGTTGTCTTATGAGGCAAGGTTAAGCAGGTTGGGCCTATTGTCATTGGAGTTCAGAAGAATGAGCGGTGATGTGATTGAAACATATAAGATTCTGAGGGGGTTGGACAGGGTAGATGCTGAGAGGATGTTTCCCCTCGTGGGGAATCTAGAACAAAGGGATGTAGTCTCAGAATAAGGGGTCACTCATTTAAGATGGAGATAAGGAAGAATTTCCTCTCTCAGAGGGTGGTGAAAATTTGTAATTCTTTATTCCAGAGAGCTGTGGAAGCTGAGTCATTGAATATGTTCAAGGCTGAGATCGAAAAAAAAATTGAGCATCAGGAGAGTGAAAGGTTATGGGGAACAGGCAGGAAAGTGGAGTTGAGGCCAAAATCGGATTAGCCATGATCTCAATAAATGGCGGAGCAGGCACGAGGGGCAGAATGTACTCCTCCTGCTCTGATTTCGTAAGTTATTATGTTCTTAAAGTAAACCTTCACCCGAAGATGATGCCAGCGCTCGGCCTGATTCAGAAATCATAAAATGTGGGATGCAATCATTAACTCGGTTACATTACTGATGTTGGAGTTTCAAAGAATATTCTTGTCTGAATAAAGCGATCACGTGGAATAAATAATAAAAGGTTAAAGCACAACTTTCTCAGCACTGAGCTCAGTAAACAGTCGCCTGTGTAAGAAGCAGCTCAGAACAATGGGGCTGAAACCTCAAAAGGCAGGAGAGAAGCGATCATACCGTGGGATACATATTTACACAGTTAGGAAATGTCCAGAAACACTCACTGACCACATAGGTTGATGGCGTAAGGTAGAAATCATCTTCAATCCTAATAACGACCAAATCTGCTCGCATTTTCTGTGAGAAACGGTGAGTTCTGTTGTTGTTGGAGGTGCTGTTGCTCGCTTGACTGGAAGCCTGATTTACACACAAAGGAAACCTGCACTGAGATATCGGGTTACATTATCCTATTAGTGCGGGTCAGGTGGGCACGGCAGAGTGAGACTTTATTTCCACTCATGGTTACAATAGAGCAGAATATATTTAAATAGAGATATTGAAGATGAACACGCAGAGCAATCCAATAATCCAATCAATACCACTTCAATCATCAAACTCCCTGATTGGACAACTCTAAGAGATGTTGACCACACGAAGACAGGAAAACTGACCTGTTTAACGGCGGGAGTCAGGCTCAGTCATGAAGATTCGATTTCCAGCAGTGGGCAAAAAGTTCCTCTTCTCAAAATACTGCTTTTAAACGTAATATCTCGGGGACTAGGAACTTACTTCATTAAGGGGAAAAATGGACAAAGATTTAAACCCATGACTAAGTGAACTGCAGGGAGTGCCGTTTCTGCTGGAACAGTGCCAGCTCAGTGTCAGGTAATACAGAACAGGGAAATAGTTTCTCCACTGTGTACCTGTGGCTTAAAGAGGTACCAGAAATCGCAGTAATTGAAATCACATCGCAAAGACTATGAATAAAATGCAACGTGGGTTTTCAACTTTTCTAAACATGTTATATAAACGTTGAATATCGGAGGGGTTTAGATTCTTTTTAATGATTCCTGTAATTCTTTTCGATTTGATGAATTTTCAGCAAATTGAACATCATGAACGCAGCGCAATATTCATCGCAGAGATTTAACACACAGTGCAGTGTCGGTGATTTTAGAATTTAAACTGTTGGGCGATGTCTGTGTTTCCCCCGTGCAGGTTTGTTCCTTGTTTGCAGCGGATCTGCTCAATGTTGGACTCAAAGCTTGTAAATTTTTGGATTCTTCTATCCGCATCCTCTACAAGGATTTTGGATATTTCAATACCACTTTTAAGGATACTAAATGATTGGCAGGAAACCTGGATTACTGAACTGCTAAAGGATCTGAGTTTGGTTAAAAGTATCAATTCCACAAAGGAAATGTTAAACTGACTTTTCAAGAAGGCTTGCTGGGAAGCCTGACCAAATCCTCAAAGTGTGATTCAGGCTAGCTGGAAAGCTACAGATAAAGAGGCCGCGAGATTCTGTGGAGAACCGTTGTCAACACAGGTGCTGTCTGGTAGCGTCAGTCTTTGTAACCACGGGGGCGAGAGAATTGAAAGTGACTGGAAAGCTCGACAGCAGGAATGGTAGGAGGGCAGACATTCTAAAGTGAGAAAGAGACCACAGTGCACGAGGTTCCCTCAATCGCCAAGTGCCTGCCGTGGTTCAGGTGGGAGCGCACTCGCCTCTGAGTTGGAAAGTCGATGCCCTCTAAGAATGTTATACGTTTCAATGAGTTTGTCTCTAACTCTTCTAAACACCAGAGCATATACTCTCATTTTACTCAATCACTCCTCAGTGGACAGCTCTCTGGTCCCAGGAATCAATCTAGTGAACCTTCGTTGCATCCTCTCTAAAGGAAGTGTATCCTACCTTAGGTAAGGAGAACAAAACTGTACACAGTACAAATTCTCCGATGTTTTCTCGGCACCGATAGGCTGTGATGGGAGAGACAGCCGGAATTTCCAGTGAGCCGCACTAATTCCGAGCTGCGGGTGAATTGAAAGAAAGTTCAATCATTAGCAGCGAGTTTCGAGCGATTGGCCCGAATCAGGGAGAGATTTCCTGATACTTTTGTTGAATCTCATTTATATCAAACACAACTTGAATTCTTTGCCAGGAATTTTAATCTAGGGATCGCCTGTGAAATCAGCCGAAACATTCAAAGCTCAAACATCCCAACTGTGGGCTTAAAACCCACGACTCTGAAATTAAGTGATTCACGCTCTTGCGACACAGCGAGGCAGGCCTAAGCCAGTAGCGGAGACTGACCAAACCCAACACATTGAATCTGAAACAGGACCCAGAAACTGAACAAGTGACATCATCAAACCCAACAAATCTAATAAGAGCTCATGGTGTTGTGGCTAATATATGAGATTGAATAGAGAATTTGCTAACTATTAGAAAACAGAGAGTCAGTATAAATGGGTCATTTTCAGGATGGCAATCTGTAAGTAGTGGGGTGCCACAGGGATCAGTGCTGGAGACTCAACTATTTCCAATCAATATTAATGATTTGGATGAAGGAAGCAAGCGTACTGTAGCCAAATTTGCAATCAATACAAAGATAGGTGGGAAAGCAAGTTGGGAGGTAAACATAAAGTGTCTGCAAAGGGATTTAGATAGTTTAAGTGAGTGGGCAAGAATTTGGCAGATGGAGTATAATGTGAGTAAATGTGAAGTTATCCACTTTGGTAGGAAGAATAGAAAAGAAAAATATTATTTAAATGGAGAAAGACTACAGAATACGGCGGTACAGGGGGATTTGGGTGTCTTCGTACATCAAACACAAAAAGTTAACATGCAGGTACAGCAAGTAATTAGGAACGAAAATGGCATGTTGGCCTTTATTTCAAGAGGGATAGAGTATAACATTAGGGACGTCTTGCTACAACTGTACAGGGCGCTGGTGAGACACACCTAGAGTACTGCGTACTATTTTGGTCTCCTTATTTATGGAGGGAGATACTTGCATTTGAGGCAGTTGAAAGATAATTCACTAGGTTGATTCTTGGGATGGAATTGTCATCTTATGAGGCAAGATTTAGCAGGTTGGGCCTATTCTCATTGGAGTTTAGAAGAATGAGTGTTGATCTTATTGAAACATATACGATTCTGAGGGGGTTGGACAGGGTAGATGCTGAGAGGATGTTTCCCCTCTTGGGGGAATCGAGAACGAAAGGGCATAGTCACAGAATAAGAAGTCGCCCATTTAAGATGGAGGTAAGGAGGAATTTCTTCTCTCACAGGGTCGGGAATCTTTGGAATTCTTTACCCCAGAGAGCTGTGGAAGCGGAGACATTGAATATATTCAAGGCTGAGATAGACACATTTTTGTGCAACAGATGAGTCAAAAGTTATGGGGAACAGGTAGGAAAGTGGAGTTGAGGCCTAAAATCGGATTAGTGGAGATCTCATTAAATGGTGGAGCAGGCTCGAGGGGCCGAATGGCCTGCTCCTGCTCCTATTTCTTAAGTTCTTGTGGGATCGCAAATTAGGCCTGTGAAACGAAACCTATATCCCCTAGTCTTTAAATATATACTAACCAAGGCTGTAGGGCAGTAATATTAGAAATCATGTTTAAAGGATAGTTAATTCACTTATAGGGAGATATCAACACGTACATATAGCTTTTAGATAGTTGCAAAGCATGATGGACTATTTTGTCCATTATATTAACCCTTTTTAAATAGTACTGTAAGAATCGCTGCTTACAACAAGAATCCAGACTATTGGTGCCACAGCACTGATTTCCAGGCATTTCAGAATGTCGTTATCAGTGCTACAGAAGCAGTGTTTATATGTAGTTGGCCTTCTGAAGAGACAAGGGAAACTGAACTGTACAGGGAGTCGACCATTTCTCTCTTGGTCTCAAACACCTTATCTCCCTTTGGAGCAGACCTTGTTTATCATAATAAGCTTCTCTCGAGAATTAACGAAGTATTGGTCAGATACAACAATATGGGAAAGGAGAGATAAGCGTGGTACGACCTTGTTTAAGAGACAAGATGGAGTCTGGTAGACCTCGCTCCCAGAGACTAGATGAAGGCCCCATGTATAACAATTATGTGTTATGTTTAATGTCACAGAACATTTCAGGGCGGCTCCCAACATTGAGTGACTGATCATTAACCAATACGGGAGCAATGGTAGCGACGCTGTTTGTATGTGTACGCCCACTTTTGTAACCTGTGGGTGTTGCATATCGAAAGGTATATCAATGCTTGTATGTAGTTTTTCCTTTGAGAGTTAGGTTCGAGTCTGAGGAGATCAACCTCTCTCCCTTTGTGCACAAAGCCTTCTGGCTAGTTTCTAATAAACTTTTACTTTGTCTTCAGTTCCGTCTCCGTCTGGTTTTGCTCCAAATTCGATGTAACAGTTAGGCCCGTTGGTGAGTAATTGGGATGCCGGGAGCAGGGGTGACCTCTTAGGACTTTAATTAGTCCCGGTGTCAGAAGTGGGCCCCTGTGTAAAACCCGGAGCAGGGGTGACCTCTTAGGACTTTAATTAGTCCCGGTGTCAGAAGTGGGCCCCTGTGAAAAAGTCCCAATTCTGATCTAACATTCTTATGTTCCTAAAGTAAACTTTCACCCGAAAATGATGCCAGCGCTCGGCCTGATTCAGAAATCATTATATGTGGGATGCAATCATTAACCCGGTTACATTACTGATGTTGGAGTTTCAAAGAATATTCTTGTCTGAATAAAGCGATCACGTGGAATAAATAGTAAAAGGTAAAAGCACAACTTTCTCAGCACTGAGCTCAGTAAACAGCCGCCTGTGTAAGAAACAGCTCAGAACAATGGGGCTGAAACCTCAAAAGGCAGGAGAGAAGCGGTCATACCGTGGGATACATATTTACACAGTTAGGAACTGTCCAGAAACACTCACTGACCACATAGGTTGACGGCATAAGGTAGAAATCATCTTCAATCCTAATAATGACCAAATCTGCTCGCATTTTCTGTGAGAAACGGTGAGTTCTGTTGTTGTTGGAACAGCTGTTGCTCGCTTGACTGGAAGCCTGATTTGCACACAAAGGAAACCTGCACTGAGATATCGGGTTACATTATCCTATTAGTGCCGGTCAGGTGGGCACAGCAGCGTGAGACTTTATTTCCACTCATGGTTATAATAGAGCAGAATATATTTAAACAGAGATATTGAAGATGAACACGCAGAGCAATCTAATAATCCAATCAACATCACTTCAATCATCAAACTCCCTGATTGGACAACTCTAAGAGATGTTGACCACACGAAGACAGGACAACTGACCTGTTTAACTGCGGGAGTCAGGCTCAGTCATGAAGATTCGATTCCCAGCAGTGGGCAAAAAGTTCCTGCTTCTCATAAATCTGCTGTTTAAAAGTAATGTCTCGGGGACTGAGAACTTATCCCAACTTCAGTCTTCATTAAGGAGAAAATGGACAAAGATTTAAACCCATGACTAAGTGAACTGCAGGGAGTGCCCTTTCTGCTGGAACAGTGCCAGCTCAGTGTCAGGTAATACAGAACAGGGAAATAGTTTCTCCACTGTGTACCTGTGGCTTAATGAGGTGCCACCAATCGCAGTAATGGAAATCACATCGTAACGACTATGAATAAAATTCAACGTGGGTTTAAAAATTTTCTATACATGTTATATAATCGTTTCATATCGGATCGGTTCAGATTATTTTAATGATTCCTGGAATTCTTTTCGATTTGATGAATTTTCCAAAGTAAGTATATCCGTCCTTAGGTAAGGAGACCAGTTCTGTACACAATACAATTTCTTGGCACCGATGGGCTGTGAAGGGAGAGACGGCTCAAAGTTCCTCTGAGGCGAAATGAGCCCGAGCTGCAGCAGAAATTCAATAACTTTCAATCTTAAGCAGCGAGATGTTGGAAAGAGTCCCCAATCAGAGAGAGACTTCCAGATATTGCTGCTAAATCACATTTATATCAAACACTGCTTGCACTCTTTGCCCAGGAATTCAGAGCTGGAGATCGCCGGTGAAATCAGCCTAAAAATTCAAAGCACAAACCGCCCAACGGGGGGTTTAAATCCCACGACTCTGGGAATAAGAGGTTCATTCTCTTGTGACTGAGCTAGCCGGTCTTATCACAATCCTCCCTCCCTGCCTGTTGTAGGGCGGCAGATGTTGACTTTGCCCCAGGGGCTCGTCTTCTTCTACAACCCATGAACCAGCTTCCTCTCCATGAACCAGCTTTATCAGTAAAACGACCCACACAAGCACGAGAGAGCCCGTTCTTTTCACCTTCCAAACACCTTGCTCAGTATTTATTTATTTCTCCTTTTTTATTCTGTGCGTGCTTTTCCTTATAAATATTTCATTTTAATTAATTATGAGAGTGCAGAATGAACAGAAGAGATTTACCAGAATGGTGCCAGGGCTGAGGGGCTTCTGTTATCTGGAGAGACTGGTGAAGTTGGGGTTGTTCTCCTTCGAGCAGAGAAGGCTAAGAGCAGATTTACCAGAATGGTACGAGGGATGAGGGGCTTCTGTTATCTGGAGAGACTGGAGAAGCTGGGGTTGTTCCCCTTAGAGCAGAGAAGGCTAAGAGCAGATTTACCAGAATGCTGCCAGGGATGAGGGGCTTCTGTTATCTGGAGAGACTGGTGAAGTTGGGGTTGTTCTCCTTCGAGCAGAGAAGGCTAAGAGCAGATTTACCAGAATGGTACCAGGGATGAGGGAATTCTGTTATCTGGAGAGACTGGTGAAGTTGGGGTTATTCTCTTTAGAGCAGAGAAGGCTAAGAGCAGATTTACCAGACTGGTACCAGGGCTGAGGGGCTTCTGTTATCTGGAGCGACTGGAGAAGTTGGGGTTGTTCTCCTTCGAGCAGAGGAAGATAAGAGAGGATATGACAGAGGTGTTCAAAATCATGAATGGTTTGATATTGTATATAACGAGAAACTGTTTGCAGTGACTGAAGGGTCGGTAACCAGAGAACCAAGATTTAAGGTAATTGCAAAAGAACCAGAAGTGACGTTAGGCCACATTTTTTAAACAGCGAGTTGCTGTGATCTGGTTTGCCCTGCCTGAAGGGGTGGCGGAAGCAGATTCAATAGTAAGTTTCAAAAGGGAGAAAGACAACTACCGGGATGAAAAACATTACAGAGCTATAGGAAAGAGAAGGGAATTAGAACTAATGAGCTAATCGACAACTGAGATCCACACAGAGAGAAGGGTGGGATCAGCATCTGTCTCGGCCTGCAGGATGTCAGTTCTTCAGAGTCGGTGAGGTACTGAGGCCCACACACAGAGAAGGAAGGGACCAGGCTCCATACCCGGCCTGCAGGATGTCAGTTGTTCTCATTCGGTATGGTACTGAGGCCCACACACAGAGAAGGGTGGGATCAGGCTCCATTCTCGGCCTGTAGGATGTCAGTTGTTCAGAGTCGGTGAGGTACTGAGGCCCACACACAGAGAAGGAAGGGCTCAGGTTACATTCCCGGCCTGTAGTTTGTCAGTTGTTCTCATTCGGTATGGTAATGAGGCCCACACACAGAGAAGGGTGGGATCAGGCTCCAGTCTCGGCCTGTAGGATGTCAGTTGTTCAGAGTCGGTGAGGTATTGAGGCCCACACACAGAGAAGGGAGGGACCAGGCTCCATTCTCGACCTGCAGGATGTCAGTTGTTCTCATTCGGTATGGTAATGAGGCCCACACACAGAGAAGGAAGGGCTCAGGATCAATTCCCGGCCTGTAGTTTGTCAGTTGTTCTCATTCGGTATGGTAATGAGGCCCACACACAGAGAAGGGTGGGATCAGGCTCCATTCTCGACCTGCAGGATGTCAGTTGTTCTCATTCGGTATGGTAATGAGGCCCACACACAGAGAAGGAAGGGCTCAGGATCAATTCCCGGCCTGTAGTTTGTCAGTTGTTCTCATTCGGTATGGTAATGAGGCCCACACACAGAGAAGGAAGGGCTCAGGATCAATTCCCGGCCTGTAGTTTGTCAGTTGTTCTCATTCGGTATGGTAATGAGGCCCACACACAGAGAAGGGTGGGATCAGGCTCCATTCTCGGCCTGTAGGATGTCAGTTGTTCAGAGTCGGTGAGGTATTGAGGCCCACACACGGAGAAGGAAGGGGTGAGGCTCCATACCCGGCCTGCGGTGTGTCATTTGTTCACAGTCGGTGTGGTACTGAGCCCCACACACAAAGAAGGAAGGGCCCAGGCGCCAATCCCGACCTGTGGTATATCAATTGCTTTCATTCGCTGAGGTACTGAGGCACACACACAGCAGAAAGTGTCCAAGCTTCATTCCCGGCTTGTGGTGTGTCATTTGTTCTCATTCGCTGAGGTACTGAGCCCGAAACACAGTGAAGTGAGGGCCCAGGCTCCATTCCCGGCCTGTGGTGTGTTAAATGTTTACAGTCGGTGATGTACTGAGGCCCACACACAGAGAAGGGAGTGTCCAAGCTTCATTCCCGGTCTGATGTGTGTCAGTTGTTCTCATTCGGTGTGGTAATGAGGCCCACACACTGAGAAGGGTGGGCTCAGGCTTCATTCCCGGCCTCTGGTATGTCAGTTGTTCACAGTCGGTTAGGTACTGAGGCCCACACACAGTTAAGTGTGGGCTCAAGCTCCATTCCCGGTCTGTGGTGTGTCAGTTGTTCTCATTTGGTGTGTTAATGAGGCCCACATACAGAGAAGGGAGGGCCCAGGCTCCATTCCCGGCCTGTGGTGTGTCACTTGTTCACAGTCGATGAGGCACTGAGCCCCACACACAGTGAAGGATGGGCTCAGGCTCCATTCACGGCCAGTGGTATGTCAGTTGTTCACAGTCAAAGAGGTACTGAGGCCCTCACACAGAGAAAGAAGGGCCCAGGCTCCATTCCCAGCGTGTGGTGTGTTACTTGTTATCATTCGGTGTGGTACAGACGCCCACACACAGAGTAGGAAAGGCTCAGACTCCATTCCCGGCCTGTGGTGTGTCAGTTGCTCTCATTAGGTGGGATACTGAGGCCCACACACAGAGAATAGTCATAGAGTCAGAGAGTTATACAGCACAGAAAGAGGCCCTTCGGCCCATCGTGTCTGCGCCGGCCATCAAGCCCTATCTATTATAATCCCATTTTCCAGCACTTGGTCCGTAGCCTTGTATGCTATGGTGTTTCAAGATCTCATCTAAATGCTCCTTGAAAGTTGTGAAGGTTCCTGCCTCTGCCACCCTTTCAGGCAGTGAGTTCCAGATTCCAAACACGCTCTGGTTGAAAAAGGTTTTCCTCAACCCCAGCCTGTCCAGTCTCTCTTCATAGCTGAAACGCTCCAGCCCAGGTAACATCCTGGTGAATCTCCTCTGCACCCCCGCTAATGCAATCACATCCTTCCTATAGTGTGGCGACCAAAACTGCACACAGTATTGCAGCTGTGGCCTAACTAGCGTTTTGTATAACTCTATCATAACCTCCCTGCTCTTATATTCTATGCCTCGTCTAATGAAGGCAATTATCCTTTTTGCCTTCTTAACCACCTTATCTACCTGTTCTACTGCCTTCAGGGATCTATGTACGTGCACACAACGTTCCTTCTGATCCTCTGTGCTTCCTAGGGTCCTACCATTCATTGTTTATTCCCTTGCCTTGTCAGTCCTCCCAAAATGCATCACCTCACATTTTTCAGGGTTAAATTCCATTTGCCACTGTTCTGCCCATCTAACCATCCCGCCTATATCGTCCTGTAGCCTGAGGCTTCCCTCCTCGCTATTTACCACTCCACCAATTTTCGTGTCATCTGCGAACTTACTGATCATACCTCCTACATTCATATCTAAATCAGTAATTTACACTACAAACAGCAAGGGACCCAGCACCGTTCACTTCGTTACACCACTGGAGACAGGCTTCCAGTCAAAATAACAACCTTCGACCATCACACTCTGCCTCATGCCACTAAGCCAATTTTGGATCTAATGTGACAAATTGCCCTGGGTCCCATGCGGAATTTTGGCAAAAGCCATACTGAAATCCATGTAGACTGCATCAACTGCACTACCCTCATCCACACACCTAGTCACCCCCTCGAAAAATTAAATCAAATTCTTTAGACATGATGTCCCTCTGACAAAGCCATGCTGACTATCCTTGATTAATCCTTGCCTCTCCAAGTGGAGACTAATTCTGTCCCTCAGAATTTTTTCCGATTATTTCCCTAACACTGATGTTTGGCTCACTGGCCTGTGATTCACTGGTTTATCCATACTATTCATGTTGAATAATGGTACTACGTTAGCTGACCTCCAGTCCTCTGGCACCTCCTCTGTGACTTCACCTCATTGTCTCAGTTGTATCTTGCTATGTCTTTTGATGTGGTACCTTCCTGGCTGACTTAATTAACTTTATCACACCTCGGCAGATAGTCAGGATGATTTAATTTATTGGTCTGCAATTGTAAAGTACACATGCTTTTTTTTCCATCTATATATGCTCTGACGATTCTGTATCCAATTTACTTCACCTGAGGAAGGAGCGATAGTTCCGAAAGCTTGTGATTTCAAATAAAACTGTTGGACTATAACCTGGTGTTGTGCGACCTCTCAATTTTACCTCCTCTGTGGCCAGAGATGTTCTTAAAATTTGTGTCAGAGCCCCTGCAATCTATTCCCTTGCCTCACACAGCAGCCTGGGATACATCTCGTCTGGGCCTGGGAAGTTATCCACTATTAAGCCCGCTTAAACCACTAGTACCGCATCCCTCTCAATGCTAATTTGTTCAAATATATCACAATCCCCCTGCCTGATTTCTATGCCTACATCGTCCTTCTCCATAGTGAACACAGATGCAAAATATTCATTTAAAACTTCACCTACATCTTCCGGCTCTACACACAGATCACCACTTTGGCCCCTAATGGGCCCTACTCTTTCCCTGGTTATCCTCTTGCCCTTAATATACTTATAAAACACCTTGGGATTTTCCTTTATTTTGCCAGCCAGTGTTTATTCATGCCCCCTCTTCGCTCTCCTAATTTCTTTTTTAATGACCCCCCTGCACTTTCTATACTCCTCCAGGACTTCCACTGTTTTTAGTCCTTTGTATCTGCCAAAACCCTCCCTTTTTTTCCTAATCCATTCTACTTTATCCCTTGACATCCAGGGTTTCCTGGACTTTTAGTCCCACCCTTAACCTTTACGGGAACATGTTGGCGCTGTATTCTCTCTATTTCGTTTCTGAATGACTCCCACTGCTCCGATGTGGATTTTCCTACAAGTAGCTGTACCAAGTCCACATTGGCCAGATCCTGCCCATCATATTAAAATCGGCCTTCCCCCAATTTAGATCCATTATTTCCAGTCCATCGTTGTCCTTTTCCATGACTACCTTAAATCTTTCCGAATTATGGTCACTGTCACCAAAATGCTCTCCTAACGACACTTCTACCATTTGCCCGGCTACATTCCCTAGAATTAGGTCCAGTACCGCCCCCTCTCTTGTAGGACTTTCTACATGCTGCCTTGAAAAGCTCTCATCGATGCACATTAAGAATTCCGCGCCGTCTAAGCCTTTCACACTCTGACAATCCCAGTTAATATTGGGGAAGTTGAAATCCCCGACTATTATTTCCCTATTATTTCTACATTTTTCTGAGATTTACCTACATATCTGTTCTTCTATCTCCCTCTGACTGTTTGGGGGCCTATAGTACACTCCCAGCAAAGTGTTTGCCCCCTTTTTGTTTTTAAGTTCTACCCTTATGGTCTCATTAGAGGAACCTGTGAAGATATGATCCCTTCTTACTGCAATAATTGACTCATTGATTAATATTGCGACAGCCCTCCTCTTTTACACACCCCTCTGTCTCGCCTGAAGATTCTATACCCCGGAATATTAAGCTGCCAGTCCTGCCCCTCCCTCAACCATATCTCTGTGATAGCAACAATATCATCCTCCCATGTGTTCATCAACAACTTCAATTCATCTGCCTTACACGTAAGACTCCTTGCACTAAAATAAATGCCATTTAGCCTTGCCATACTCCCTTGTGCCGTTACATATTTGCTCTGCCTTCCAGACTGAAAGAAGGGAGCGCACAGGCTCCATTCCCGGGCTGTGGTATGTTATTTCTTCACAGTTGCTGAGGAACTGAGGCCCACACACAGAGAATGGAGGGCACAGGCTCCATTCCCGGCCAGTGCTTTGTTAATTGTCCACATTCGGTGAGGTACTGAGGACCACAAACAGAGGAGGAAGGGCTCAGGCTCCATTTCCGGCCCATGGTATGTCAGTTGTTCTCATTCGGTGTGGTACTGAGGCCCACACACAGAGAAGGTAAGTCTCTGGTTCCATTCACGGACTGTGGTATGTCTGTTGTTTTAATTTGTTGAGTTACTGAGCCCCACACACAGAGATTGAATGGCCCAAGCTCCATACCCGGGCTGTGGTGTGTCAGTTGTTCACTGTCGTTGAGGTACTGAGGCCCACACAAAGAGAAGAACGGACTCAGGCTCCATTCCCGGCCTGAGGTGTGTTAATTGTTTACAGTCGCTGAGGTATTGACACCCACACACAGAGAAGGAAGGGCCCAGGCTAAATTCCCGAACTGTGGTATGTCAGTTGTTCACAGTCGATGATGTACTGAGCCCCACACACAAAGAAGGAAGGGCCCAGGCTAATTCCCGACCTGTGGTATATCAGTTGCTTTCATTCGCTGAGGTACTGAGGCACACACACACATAAGGAAGTATCCAAGCATCATTCCCGGCCTGTAGTGTGTCAGTTGTTCTCATTCGGTGTGGTAATTAGGCCCACACACTGAGAAGGGTGGGCTCAGGCTCCATTCCCGGTCTGTGGTGTGTCAGTTGTTCTCATTCGGTATGGTAATGAGGCCCACACACAGAGAAGGGTGGGATCAGGCTCCATTCTCGACCTGCAGGATGTCAGTTGTTCTCATTCGGTATGGTAATGAGGCCCACACACAGAGAAGGAAGGGCTCAGGATCAATTCCCGGCCTGTAGTTTGTCAGTTGTTCTCATTCGGTATGGTAATGAGGCCCACACACAGAGAAGGAAGGGCTCAGGATCAATTCCCGGCCTGTAGTTTGTCAGTTGTTCTCATTCGGTATGGTAATGAGGCCCACACACAGAGAAGGGTGGGATCAGGCTCCATTCTCGGCCTGTAGGATGTCAGTTGTTCAGAGTCGGTGAGGTATTGAGGCCCACACACGGAGAAGGAAGGGGTGAGGCTCCATACCCGGCCTGCGGTGTGTCATTTGTTCACAGTCGGTGTGGTACTGAGCCCCACACACAAAGAAGGAAGGGCCCAGGCGCCAATCCCGACCTGTGGTATATCAGTTGCTTTCATTCGCTGAGGTACTGAGGCACACACACAGCAGAAAGTGTCCAAGCTTCATTCCCGGCCTGTGGTGTGTCATTTGTTCTCATTCGCTGAGGTACTGAGCCCGAAACACAGTGAAGTGAGGGCCCAGGCTCCATTCCCGGCCTGTGGTGTGTTAAATGTTTACAGTCGGTGATGTACTGAGGCCCACACACAGAGAAGGGAGTGTCCAAGCTTCATTCCCGGTCTGATGTGTGTCAGTTGTTCTCATTCGGTGTGGTAATGAGGCCCACACACTGAGAAGGGTGGGCTCAGGCTTCATTCCCGGCCTCTGGTATGTCAGTTGTTCACAGTCGGTTAGGTACTGAGGCCCACACACAGTTAAGTGTGGGCTCAAGCTCCATTCCCGGTCTGTGGTGTGTCAGTTGTTCTCATTTGGTGTGTTAATGAGGCCCACATACAGAGAAGGGAGGGCCCAGGCTCCATTCCCGGCCTGTGGTGTGTCACTTGTTCACAGTCGATGAGGCACTGAGCCCCACACACAGTGAAGGATGGGCTCAGGCTCCATTCACGGCCAGTGGTATGTCAGTTGTTCACAGTCAATGAGGTACTGAGGCCCTCACACAGAGAAAGAAGGGCCCAGGCTCCATTCCCAGCGTGTGGTTTGTTACTTGTTATCATTCGGTGTGGTACAGACGCCCACACACAGAGTAGGAAAGGCTCAGACTCCATTCCCGGCCTGTGGTGTGTCAGTTGCTCTCATTAGGTGGGATACTGAGGCCCACACACAGAGAATAGTCATAGAGTCAGAGAGTTATACAGCACAGAAAGAGGCCCTTCGGCCCATCGTGTCTGCGCCGGCCATCAAGCCCTATCTATTATAATCCCATTTTCCAGCACTTGGTCCGTAGCCTTGTATGCTATGGTGTTTCAAGATCTCATCTAAATGCTCCTTGAAAGTTGTGAAGGTTCCTGCCTCTACCACCCTTTCAGGCAGTGAGTTCCAGATTCCAAACACGCTCTGGTTGAAAAAGGTTTTCCTCAACCCCAGCCTGTCCAGTCTCTCTTCATAGCTGAAACGCTCCAGCCCAGGTAACATCCTGGTGAATCTCCTCTGCACCCCCGCTAATGCAATCACATCCTTCCTATAGTGTGGCGACCAAAACTGCACACAGTATTGCAGCTGTGGCCTAACTAGCGTTTTGTATAACTCTATCATAACCTCCCTGCTCTTATATTCTATGCCTCGTCTAATGAAGGCAATTATCCTTTTTGCCTTCTTAACCACCTTATCTACCTGTCCTACTGCCTTCAGGGATCTATGTACGTGCACACAACGTTCCTTCTGATCCTCTGTGCTTCCTAGGGTCCTACCATTCATTGTTTATTCCCTTGCCTTGTCAGTCCTCCCAAAATGCATCACCTCACATTTTTCAGGGTTAAATTCCATTTGCCACTGTTCTGCCCATCTAACCATCCCGCCTATATCGTCCTGTAGCCTGAGGCTTCCCTCCTCGCTATTTACCACTCCACCAATTTTCGTGTCATCTGCGAACTTACTGATCATACCTCCTACATTCATATCTAAATCAGTAATTTACACTACAAACAGCAAGGGACCCAGCACCGTTCACTTCGTTACACCACTGGAGACAGGCTTCCAGTCAAAATAACAACCTTCGACCATCACACTCTGCCTCATGCCACTAAGCCAATTTTGGATCTAATGTGACAAATTGCCCTGGGTCCCATGCGGAATTTTGGCAAAAGCCATACTGAAATCCATGTAGACTGCATCAACTGCACTACCCTCATCCACACACCTAGTCACCCCCTCGAAAAATTCAATCAAATTCTTTAGACATGATCTCCCTCTGACAAAGCCATGCTGACTATCCTTGATTAATCCTTGCCTCTCCAAGTGGAGACTAATTCTGTCCCTCAGAATTTTTTCCGATTATTTCCCTAACACTGATGTTTGGCTCACTGGCCTGTAATTCACTGGTTTATCCATACTATTCATGTTGAATAATGGTACTACGTTAGCTGACCTCCAGTCCTCTGGCACCTCCTCTGTGCATCGAGCAATCGATAGCTCCGAAAGCTTGTGATTTCAAATAAAACTGTTGGACTATAACCTGGTGTTGTGCGACCTCTCAATTTTGTCCACCCCAGTCCAACACCGGCATCTCCGCATCATGACCTCCTCTGTGGCCAGAGATGTTCTTAAAATTTGTGTCAGAGCCCCTGCAATCTATTCCCTTGCCTCACACAGGAGCCTGGGATACATCTCGTCTGGGCCTGGGAAGTTATCCACTATTAAGCCCGCTTAAACCACTAGTACCGCATCCCTCTCAATGCTAATTTGTTCAAATATATCACAATCCCCCTGCCTGATTTCTATGCCTACATCGTCCTTCTCCATAGTGAACACAGATGCAAAATATTCATTTAAAACTTCACCTACATCTTCCGGCTCTACACACAGATCGCCACTTTGGCCCCTAATGGGCCCTACTCTTTCCCTGGTTATCCTCTTGCCCTTAATATACTTATAAAACACCTTGGGATTTTCCTTTATTTTGCCAGCCAGTGTTTATTCATGCCCCCTCTTCGCTCTCCTAATTTCTTTTTTAATGACCCCCCTGCACTTTCTATACTCCTCCAGGACTTCCACTGTTTTTAGTCCTTTGTATCTGCCAAAACCCTCCCTTTTTTTCCTAATCCATTCTTCTTTATCCCTTGACATCCAGGGTTTCCTGGACTTTTAGTCCCACCCTTAACCTTTACGGGAACATGTTGGCGCTGTATTCTCTCTATTTCGTTTCTGAATGACTCCCACTGCTCCGATGTGGATTTTCCTACAAGTAGCTGTACCAAGTCCACATTGGCCAGATCCTGCCCGTCATATTAAAATCGGCCTTCCCCCAATTTAGATCCATTATTTCCAGTCCATCGTTGTCCTTTTCCATGACTACCTTAAATCTTTCCGAATTATGGTCACTGTCACCAAAATGCTCTCCTAACGACACTTCTACCATTTGCCCGGCTACATTCCCTAGAATTAGGTCCAGTACCGCCCCCTCTCTTGTAGGACTTTCTACATGCTGCCTTGAAAAGCTCTCATCGATGCACTTTAAGAATTCCGCGCCGTCTAAGCCTTTCACACTCTGACAATCCCAGTTAATATTGGGGAAGTTGAAATCCCCGACTATTATTTCCCTATTATTTCTACATTTTTCTGAGATTTACCTACATATCTGTTCTTCTATCTCCCTCTGACTGTTTGGGGGCCTATAGTACACTCCCAGCAAAGTGTTTGCCCCCTTTTTGTTTTTAAGTTCTACCCTTATGGTCTCATTAGAGGAACCTGTGAAGATATGATCCCTTCTTACTGCAATAATTGACTCATTGATTAATATTGCGACACCCCTCCTCTTTTACACACCCCTCTGTCTCGCCTGAAGATTCTATACCCCGGAATATTAAGCTGCCAGTCCTGCCCCTCCCTCAACCATATCTCTGTGATAGCAACAATATCATCCTCCCATGTGTTCATCAACAACTTCAATTCATCTGCCTTACACGTAAGACTCCTTGCACTAAAATAAATGCCATTTAGCCTTGCCATACTCCCTTGTGCCGTTACATATTTGCTCTGCCTTCCAGACTGAAAGAAGGGAGCGCACAGGCTCCATTCCCGGGCTGTGGTATGTCAGTTCTTCACAGTTGCTGAGGAACTGAGGCCCACACACAGAGAATGGAGGGCACAGGCTCCATTCCCGGCCAGTGCTTTGTTAATTGTCCACATTCGGTGAGGTACTGAGGACCACAAACAGAGAAGGAAGGGCTCAGGCTCCATTTCCGGCCCATGGTATGTCAGTTGTTCTCATTCGGTGTGGTACTGAGGCCCACACACAGAGAAGGGAAGTCTCTGGTTCCATTCACGGACTGTGGTATGTCTGTTGTTTTCATTTGTTGAGTTACTGAGCCCCACACACAGAGATTGAAGGGCCCAGGCTCCATACCCGGCCTGTGGTGTGTCAGTTGTTCACTGTCGTTGAGGTACTGAGGCCCACACAAAGAGAAGAACGGACTCAGGCTCCATTCCCGGCCTGTGGTGTGTTAATTGTTTACAGTCGCTGAGGTATTGACACCCACACACAGAGAAGGAAGGGCCCAGGCTAAATTCCCGAACTGTGGTATGTCAGTTGTTCACAGTCGATGATGTACTGAGCCCCACACACAAAGAAGGAAGGGCCCAGGCTAATTCCCGACCTGTGGTATATCAGTTGCTTTCATTCGCTGAGGTACTGAGGCACACACACACATAAGGAAGTATCCAAGCATCATTCCCGGCCTGTAGTGTGTCAGTTGTTCTCATTCGGTGTGGTAATTAGGCCCACACACTGAGAAGGGTGGGCTCAGGCTCCATTCCCGGTCTGTGGTGTGTCAGTTGTTCTCATTTGGTGCGGGAATGAGGCCCACACACAGAGAAGGGAGGGCTCAGGCTCCATTCCCGGCCTGTGGTGTGTCAGTTGTTCACAGTCGGTGAGGTACTGAGCCCCACACACAGAGAAGGGTGGACCCAGGCCCCATTCCCGGCCTGTGGTGTGTCAGTTGTTCACAGTCGGTGAGGTACTGAGCCCCACACACAGAGAAGGGAGGGGTCAGGCTCCATTCCCGGCCTGTGATGTGTCACTTGTTCACAGTGGATGAGGCACTGAGGATCACACAGAGAAGGGAGGGCTCAGACACCATTCCCGTTCTGTGGTGTGTCACTTGTTCACAGTCGGTGAGTTACTGAGCCACACACACAGTGAAATTTGGGTCCAGGCTCCATTCACGGCCTGTGGTATGTCAGTTGTTCACAGTCAAAGAGGTACTGAGGCCCTAACACAGAGAACGAAGGCCCAGGCTCCATTCCCAGTGTGTGGTGTGTCACTTGTTATCATTCGGTGTGGTACCGACGCCCACACACGCTGAAGGCTGGCCCAGGCTCCATTCTCGGCCTGTGGTGTGTCACTTGTTCACAGTCGATGAGGTATTGAGGCCCACACACAGAGTAGGAAAGGCTCAGACTCCAATCCCGGCCTGTGGTCTGTCAGTTGTTCACAGTCGGTGAGGTACTCAGGCCCACACACAGAGTAGGAAAGGCTCAGACTCCAATCCCGGCCTGTGGTCTGTCAGTTGTTCACAGTCGGTGAGGTACTCAGGCCCACACACAGAGTAGGAAAGGCTCAGACTCCATTCCGGCCTGTGGTATGTCAGTTGCTCTCATTCGGTGGGATACTGAGGCCCAGACACAGAGAATAGTCATAGAGTCATAGAGATATACAGCACAGAAAGAGGCCCTTCGGCCCATCATGTCTGCGCCGGCCATCAAGCCCTATCTATTATAATCTCATTTTCCAGCACTTGGTCCGTAGCCTTGTCTGCTATGGCGTTTCAAGTGCTCATCTAAATGCTTCTTGAATTTTGTGAGTGTTGCTGCCTCTACCACCCTTTCAGGCAGTGAGTTCCAGATTCCATCCACCCTCTGGGTGAAAAAGGGTTTCCTCAAATCCCCTCTAAACCTCCTGCCACTTACCTTGAAACTATGCCCCCTGGTTAGTGACCCCTTTACTAAGGGGAAAATGTCCTTTCTATCTACCCTATCTATGCCCCTCATAATTTTGTACACCTCAATCAGGTCCCCCCTCAGCCTTCTATGGTCTAAGAAAAACAACCCCAGCCTGTCCAGTCTCTCTTCATAGCTGAAACGCTCCAGCCCAGGTAACATCCTGGTGAATCTCCTCTGCACCCTCTCCAATGCAATCACATCCTTCCTATAGTGTGGTGACCAGAACTGCACACAATATTCCAGCTGTGGCCTAACTAGCGTTTTGTACAGCTCCATCATAACCTCTCTGCTCTTATCTTCTATGCCTCGGCTAATGAAGGCAAGTATCCCATATGCCTTTTTAAACACATTATCTACCTCTCCTGCTGCCTTCATGTATCTATGTGCATGCACACCAAGGTCCCTCTGATTATCTGCCCTTCCTAGGGTCATACCATTCATTGTTTATTCCCTTGGCATGTTAGTCCTCCAAAAATGCATCACCTCACATTTTTCAGGGTGAAATTCCATTTGCCACTGTTCTGCCCATCTGACCAACCCGTCTATATCGTCCTGTAGCCTGAGGCTTCCCTCCTCGCTATTTACTACTTCACCAATTTTCGTGTCATCTGCGAACTTACTGATCATACCTCCTACATTCATATCTAAATCAGTAATTTACACTACAAACAGCAAGGGACCCAGCACCGATCCCTGCGGTACACCACTGGAGACAGGCTTCTAGTCACAAAAACTACCTTCGACCATCACACTGTGCCTCCTGCCACTAAGCCAATTTTGGATCCAATGTGCCAAATTGCCCTGGATCCCATGGGCAGTTACATTCTTGTTCAGTCTCCCATGCAGGACTTTGGCAAAAGCCTTACGGAAATCCATGTAGACATTTCAACTGCACTGCCCTCATCCATACACCTAGTCACCCCCTCGAAAAATTCAATCAAATTGTTTAGACATGATCTCCCCCTGACAAAGCCATGCTGACTATCCTTGATTAATTCTTGCCTCTCCAAGTGGAGACTAATTCTGTCCCTCAGAATGTTTTCCAATAATTTCCCTACCACTGATGTTTGGCTCACTGGCCTGTCATTCCCTGGTTTATCATTACTATCCTTCTTGAATAATGGTACTACGTTAGCTGTTCTCCAGTCATCTGGCACCTCCCCTGTGGCCAGAGAGGTTCTGAAAATTTATGTCAGAGCCCCTGCAATCTCCTCCCTTGCCTCACACTGCAGCCTGGGATACATCTCGTCTGGGCCTGGGAATTTATCCACATTTATAGCCCGCTAAAACCACCAGCACCGCCTCCCTCTCAGTGCTAATTTGTTCAAGTATACCACAATCCCGCTGCCTGATTTCTATGCCTACATCGTCCTTCTCCATAGTGAACAGAGATGCAAAATATTAATTTTAAACCTCACCTACATCTTTCGGTTATACACACAGATTGCCACTTTGGTCCCTAATGGGCCCTACTCTTTCCCTGGTTATCCTCTTGCCCTTAATATACTTAAAATAAAACCTTGGGATTTTTCTTTATTTTTTCCCGCCAGTGTTTTTTCATGCCCCCTCTTCGCTCTCCTAATTTGTTCTTTAAGTACCCCCATGGACTTTCTTTACTCCTCTAGGGCTTCCACTGTTTTTAGTACTTTGTATCTGCCAAAAGCCTCCCTTTCTTTCCTAATCCATTCTTCTTTATCCCTTGACATCCAGGGTTTCCTGGACTTGCTGGTCCCACCCTTGACCTTTACGGGAACATGTTGGCGCTGTATTCTCTCTATTTCCTTTCTGAATGACTCCTACTGCTCCGATGTGGATTTTCCTACAAGTAGCTTTACTCAGTCCACATTGGCCAGATCCTGCCTGTCATATTAAAATCGGCCTTCCCCCAATTTAGAACCAGTATTTCCAGTCCATCTTTGTCCTTTTCCATGACGACCTTAAATCTTACCGAATTATGGTCACTGTCACCAAAATGCTCTCCTAATGACATTTCTACCACTTGCCCGGCTACATTCCCTAGAATTAGGTCCAGTACCGCCCCCTCTCTTGTAGGACTTTCTACATGCTTTCTTAAAAAGCTCTCCTGGATGCACTTTAAGAATTCCGCACCGTCTAAGCCTTTCACACTCTGACAATCCCAGTTAATATTGGGGAAGATAAAATCCCCGACTATTATTACACTATTATTTCTACATTTCTCTGAGATTTGCCTACATATCTGTTCTTCTATCTCCCTCTGACTGTTTGGGGGCCTATAGTACACTCCCAGCAAAGTGTTTGCCCCCTTTTTGTTTTTAAGTTCTACCCTTATGGTCTCATTAGAGGAACCTGCGAAGATATGATCCCTTCTTACTGCAGTAATTGACTCCTTGATTAATATTGCGACACCCCTCCTCTTTTACACCTCCCTCTGTCTCGCCTGAAGATTCTATACCCTGGTATATTGAGCTGCCAGTCCTGCCCCTCCCTCAACCATATCTCTGTGATAGCAACAATATCATCCTCCCATGTGTTCATCAACACCTTCAATTCATCTGCCTTACACGTAAGACTCCTTGCACTAAAATAAATGCCATTTAGCCTTGCCATACTCCCTTGTGCCGTTACATATTTGCTCTGCCTTCCAGACTGAAAGTAGGGAGCGCACAATCTCCATTCCCGGGCTGTGGTATGTTATTTCTTCACAGTCGGTGAGGAACTGAGGCCCACACACAGAGAATGGAGGGCACAGGCTCCATTCCCGGCCAGTGCTTTGTTAATTGTCCACATTCGGTGAGGTACTGAGGACCACACAAAGAGAAGGAAGGGCTCAGGCTCCATTCCCGGATCATGGTATGTCAGTTGTTCTCATTCGGTGAGGTACTGAGGACCACTCACAGAGAAGGAAGGGCTCAGGCTCCATTCCCGGCCCATGTTATGTCAGTTGTTCTCAATTTGGTGAGGTACTGAGCCCCACACACAGAGATTGAATGGCCCAGGCTCCATACCCGGCCTGTGGTGTGTCAGTTGTTCACTGTCGTTGAGGTACTGAGGCCCACACAAAGAGAAGAACGGACTCAGGCTCCATTCCCGGCCTGTGGTGTGTTAATTGTTTACAGTCGCTGAGGTATTGACACCCACACACAGAGAAGGAAGGGCCCAGGCTAAATTCCCGACCTGTGGTATGTTAGTTGTTCACAGTCGGTGAGGTACTGAGGCCAACACACAGAGAAGGAAGGGGACAGGCTACATTCCCGGTCCGTGGTGTGTCATTTGTTCACACTCGGTGAAGTACTGAGGCCCTCACACAGAGAAGGAAGGGGTCAGGCTCCATTCCCGGTCTGTGGTGTGTCAGTTGTTCTCATTCGGTATGGTAATGAGGCCCAAACACAGAGAAGGAAGGGCCGAGCTCCATACCAGGCCTGTAGTGTGTCAGTTGTTCTCATTCGATATGGTAATGAGGCCCACACACAGAGAAGGAAGGGCTCAGGCACTATTCCAGTTCCCGTGGAATGTCCGTTGTTCACAGTCGGTAAGGTACTGAGTCACACTCACGGAAGGGTGTCCCCAGGCTCCATTCCCAGCCTGTGGTATGTCAGTTGCCCACAGTCAGTGAGTTACTGAGCCCCACACACTGAGAAGGGGGTGCTCAGGCTCCATTCCCGGCCTGTGGTATGTCAGTTGTTCACAGTCAAAGAGGTACTGAGGACCACACACAGAGAAGCAAGGGTTCAGGCTACATTCCTGGCCTGTGGTATGTCTGTTGTTCAAAGTCGGTGAATGACTGAGCCACACACACAGAGAAGGGAGAGCCCAGGCTCCATTCCTGGCCTGTGGTGTGTCAGTTCTCATTCAGTGTGGTACTGAACCATACATAAAGAAGGGGGAACTCACACTCCATTCCCGGCCTGTGGTGTGTAGCTTCCAAAAGCTCTTATAATAATTTGTCCTTGACTACTCAAACCACTCTGGGTGCAGGTATATTGTGTATATGTAAAACAGCTTTATTAAGCATTGAACACCCAGTACAAATAAGTCATACTTAGCAAGGAGATAGTCACAGTCTTGTTCGTTTGAGCCTCGGCGTTCCTTCTGAGTGACTGTAGTGCGGTCTCTTTATTCTCTTGCTGTTTTCTCTTGACTGAAGCTCCTTCAACTCTGATTCTTGTTTCGTGCTGCCTTCAGTGTTCAATATCTGTATCTTTATACACTTTCCCTTCCTTTGCCTACGTGACTGCAATCAGCTATCCGACACCTGGTACATGTTGTATGACGTTGTTGATCCCACTAGGTCTCGCTTTGTGCATATCAAAGTGCCCTTTATCTTTAGATGTTCTCTTTCCAAAGAGCATTTCCCAAAATTTTGTCGAAAGAGTCTGTCCATTTTATACTGGTATCACTGAGGGGTGCCTTCAATTTATCTCTCTCTTCACTTCTCTTATCTCTTTTCCATCATATTACTGAATACCACGTTACTGACAGTCTCCATAAACTTAGCATTCCATTCCATTACTTCAGTCATTGAGAACAGAGCGAGTTTCGGTCAGGTTTGGCATAATTTCCCATCCTGCATCTCTCTCAGCCATTCGCCATTTTATACAGGCTTTTAGGCTTTTAACATAAAATTACACATATTATAGTTGCACAAAAATGTTTACTAAATCATACAAATACACCCTACCCTACAAATCCCTACATTGAGGGCGATGCATTTGCCGACCCCTCAAAACTAAACTCTTACATATGGATTAGTTCTCTTTCGTTTGTGTAACTCTAAGGTATTTTGGGTTGTGATCATATTTAAACATGATTGGGTATTAGACATCAGGTGTTTCAGGTAGCAGTTGTACAGCAGTAAGCATATTAGTACTATGAGTTGGGCTATGAACAGTACATGGGAAATTATTATAATCCAAGGGGAAATGTCCATATTTGTTCCTATATCCCACCAGTGGGTCTGAGTCTCGATGTCTGGAATTTCCTCAGCAATGTCTTTATTTCCTTGCACCAACGTATAATAATGACGTTGAGAGGTGCTCACTTGACTTATTAGCTCGGCTAATGCTTCAGGTAATTCAGGGATGTCATATCCGAATCTTGTGACATAATCTTCTAGATTTATTTTTAAATTTGTTTGTAGTACTTGTTGGCCATGTGAGGCTATTACAAGGAGAATTCTTCCTCCTATTACTGTAGTCTTTCTAGTAGTAATACAGTAGGTCCCTGGGGTTATTGACCATTCAATTTTTCCATGACTATAGGAGTTTTCTAAAGTGGTAAAACAATACCTCCCTTCTCGTACGTAGGCTGTTCTAGTTCTTAAATCTGAGGGGCCTGTCACTTCCATGGTACAGTTTAACCTTTCTTCATTCCAACCATATCCACAGGTATCCTTTGAATGCTCATATAAACGGTATGGACCGACAAAGGCATCCTCATTTGTATTGCATCCCTGGAGGTTTGGTTCAATCCATGTTAGTTTTCCTAATTGTACTAACCATTGTGGTGCCGTGAGAAATCGGGTAATAGTATTCCCTTGTACTACTCCTATATTTTCTATCCTAAATCAGGGGTTGTGTCCAGATCGATTCATTAGACTAGGAATTTGTAGTAATAGTCCCATCAACTTTTGACTCCCTACCTCGTGGCATTCGCGTTTAACAGGGTGTATTCTAATCAAACTCCTGATCTTACATAGTTCTGCACCATCGTAATAATTGGATAGCCCTGATTAGTGTTTATTAGTGACCCAAGTGGGGAGACGTCCCTGATTGATGGTCTGAAGTTTTTCCCTAGTTTGTTCAATCAGCCAATTCCCGTACATAACGCATACGTCATTATGGGCTGCTTGATCAGAGGCATTTGTTTTCTCTAATCAGATCATTAATTCTTTTGCCATGATCCTCTATTTCATGTATGATGTCCCGCAGGTGTATGGTCATTACCTGATCATCCCTTAGCTCCTCCCTTACTATGTTTTTTTCTCTACTAAGTATCTCCTTCAACTTTTCCCTCACCGTTTGTAATTGTATTTGTAAATCTGCGGAGTCCATTGAGTTAATTACCGATGTTACTGTCTTGAAACCTGTGAGTCCATCGTTTATCAATCCTCTTTCTGTCTACTCTTTCCCTGGCTGCTCTCTTTAGTGGTACTAAACTCGTGACGGAAGGTCCGTTCTGTTTTCTCTATACTTATAGATAAGGTCGCCTTTTCCCAGTACTGATTAAAAACTTGCTGCAGCATTCTCTGAGTTAGTTGTGCTGTTTTGTCAGGGCACCACTTTGGTAGTATTAGTTCTGTTAAATTTAGAATAACAGGGGCCACTTCCGGTATTACTTGATGATACACTGCTTTATAGGTGGGTATAATTACAAGACCGTTCCCAGGTCCCGCTGTTAGTTGGGGACATTGTTCCTCGGGTACACCCTCTCCTGGTTCTGAATGACTTACTTTCGCATAGGGTGTGAGCTTAACACTATAGACATACCCATCTTCCCTTACACAACCAGTTATCGCATTTTTGAATTATATTATGCTGTTATCTTTATTCCCAAAATCCCTATAATTTCCCCAACGTATAAAGGTTATCATAAAGGGTTTATTTTCTGCCGCGGTGATCTCTATATCGTCTCTGGGAATCTCATATTCTGCTGAGGTAATCTTTACATCATATTCGGGAATAGGAGGCCAATCATCATCCTGATTTTTAAAGCCCATGATAATATTCGACCCAATACAAGAATACTGGCCGGTATTTTTCTTCCACCACCGAGGCCAGCATAATTGTATATATCCCTTACTTTCCGAAGCTACTGCTCCCTGATCGGATTCTTGTACCTGTTCCCAGATTCCATTATTTTTCTTCAGGAATTTCCACACATTTGGGCCTTTCCTGTACCTTATCCCGCACCTGATACACACACCATATCCTTCTTTTATTTCCTAATTATACACCTTTTCTTGTAATGTACCACAACCCGTTACGTATGGTGTTGTTATATTATCTTTTGTACTATTTCTGATCCAAACTGGAACATCCTCCTCATACGTCTCGGATGGTCCATGATAGTTCTTTGATTATTTATGTCCGCCAACAATTCGAGTTTCCGTTCCATAGATGTGGAGTAGGACGCATTCGCCTCCTTCGTCCAGTGTACAGATGTTAATGGTAATGTCAAAAGATTTTGTTACCTCCGGAGAGCTCACTGCACATCCAATTATCAGTATCAGACTACAGAGCCACATCTTTAACCTGTGGGTAAATCAAAATGTAACATCTTAATTCTTAACAGTTTTCATCTGATTGATATGGAGCCATTTCAGTTTAGGTTCTCCCTTCGGACCATATGGGACATTCAGTAGATACACAGCTGGATTTAATTTATCTACTGTGGTCCATTTTATCTCGAATGAGTGATTTTTTGGAGATAAATTGTGTGACATTACTCGGTCTCCAACATCATACTCAAATGGTTTTACTCTCTTATAATATCGCTTGATTTGTTCACGCGATTTGCCTATGTTAATGGCCACCAGCTTGCTCACCTCGTCCATATGATCTATCAAGGTTTGTAACCATTTTTGGCTACATGGTTGTAGTTTTAATGGTGTGTTAGTTCCATATATTGCATGTCCTGGTATCCGCATTTGCCTCCCAGTCATAGCCTCATATGGACTTACCCTCGTAGTCCCGTGTGGGGTAGATCGTATTACCATTAGACATAAAGGCAACATGTCAGTCCACTGAGTGGGGTGATCTGTACACAACTTCTGCAACATTGTCTTTCAAGTTCGATTTCCCCTCTCCACAATCCCTGATGATTGTGGATGGTGCGCAAGGTGCAATTTATGTTTTATCTGTAACATTTCTTGCAGTGTTGTGAAAACTGCTCCCGTGAAATGAATGAAAGAGAGCTAGAATTTCTTCCTTTAACTGAGGAGGAATACAAACTACTAGGTCACCCTCTTTATTCCTGATCATTAGTAGGGGAGGGTTTTTATCTACATCTTGTTGCATTACAGTGGAGTCTGCCCATAGGGTGGGTGCTGGTACCGGGCATCCCTGTTGATGCCAGGCTAGTACCTGTGCATAAGGAGCATATGAATCCTGTAGGGCCAAAAGATCAATGGTTTTAGTCTTAGTCACCGCCCCCACTACGGGTGTCTGAGTATTATTCATACCCACCAAGGTAGTAACTTTCCGTTCTCGGCCGCCTGCTTAGCAAAGCGATCGGCCATTTGGTTACCTCGAGAATGGGGGGATGAATCTTTCTGATGGGCTGCTACCTTACACACGTGACAAGGGGCGACTCGTTCCTGGAGCACTTTCCATAGCTTACGGAGGAGACCAGAATGTAATAAAGATTTATGTTCTGATGAGCAAAACTCATTGGTATTATAGAGGGGAAGAGCCATAACTGTATTACAAACGTAACTGCTGTCGGACCAGATATTTGTTTCATCCATAGCCGTGTAATGTACGGCTAGAATTACTGCAATCAGTTCTGCCTGTTGTGAGGAGTGGACGGGAACGTGAAATCCCTCTGACCAATCGGGAGCGTCGATATCAATAAGGGCACATCCAGTTCTAGGATGGCCATCTACACAGTATGATGACCCGTCAAGGTACACATTTCGAGCTCCGGGTATGGCGTTAGCCTTTACTGGATTTGGTTCCATATCTAGCACTGGTAATGGACACTGGTGTGGGCTTCCCTCATAGGCGAGCATAAGTGGTCACAGCGTGGTTCGTTGAGGCGTAATGTTCAGGTCACAGTGTAAGAATTCTAGTGTCCATTTACTTATTCGCTGAGAGGATACCTTGGTCTCACTTGGTTTTAACAGCAGATTAAGGGGCGTGTGTGGTGAATGCAAGATGACCTTCTGCAGTCCGGTAATGTAGGTGAAATGATTGACTGCCCAAAATGTGGCCAACAGATGACGTTCACACGCTGAGAATGTACTTTCCACCCCTCGTAGTATACGTGAGGCATACGCGATAGTGCGTAGTGTCTCACTGATTGCCTGTTTCTGACTCAAAACGGTAGTTAGGCTGGTAGGGGTGAAAGGGCTGACCGTGATCCGGGGAGATGAGAGCAGTTGCCTGTATCGTGGCTTGTTTCAAAGCACTAACCGCAGCAGTCTGGTGATCTCCCCATATGGGTTGTATCTCTTCCGCATCTCCCTGTAAAAGATCATACAAAGGTTTAGCCAAGTCTGCAAAGTTCGGAATACAATTTCGCTGGTATCCGACCAAACCTAAAAAGGATCGCAATGCAGTCTTTGAAACTGGTAACGGGAGTCGCTGAAGAGTCTCTATCTTCTTGTGGTCCGGACTAAGGCCAGTCGCTGAAAATTTTACTCCCAGAAAGGTAACCTCATCTTTTGCCAGCTGAACCTTGTTTGGATTTATTTTCAGCCCTGCCTTTTGTACTAGTCCTATCAGCTCATCTCAGAGTTCTAGGTGCTCTTCCATTGTTTCAGTAGCCAAAAGTAGATCATCAACATCCTGTAGAAGGGCTGAAGGTTTAGAAAAGTCTTTAACTGCTCGTGCCATATACTGATGAAAGATCGATGGCGAGTTATGAAACCCTTGCGGTAGTCACGTAAATGTGTAGCCCTGCCCTTCAAACGTGAAAGCAAATTTGTACTGGTCCTCCTGAGCAACTGGAATACTCCAAAAACCATTCGCTATGTCTAAGGTGGAGAAGACAGTGGCCTTGGGGGGTATGGATGTAGTAGCGAAGGGGCTTGACTAACAGTCGGGCTTTGACGTGGGAAGCTTTATTTAAGGCACGGTAATCAATAGTAAGCCTCAAGATTCATCCGGCTTCCTAACTGACCATGCAGGGGAATTGGTAGTAAAATAACCCTTGCGCAGTACTCCCTGTTCTTCCAATGAGGCAATGACTGTTCGCAAATACGGAAAACTTTCTCGGGGAATCGGATATTGTTTACATGCGCGATGGGGTGGCCCATTAATTCGCGTCTCCCTTTCCATCCTCCCACAGTCGTGTTTAGATTTAGCAACGGCTGCTCCATGTTTGGTCACTAAGTAGTTAACAGCAGGCAGAGAATGTGGCGGCAGTGCTATCTGCTCAGGCTTCTTTATAGCAAACACCGAGTGAGCATTTGAGATTTGAACTACATCTCCCGGTTTAGACTCAACCCATAAACAATCCTGATTGTAATCTACAATGGCTGTCATTTCCCTTAGGGTATCATTCCCAAGTATCCCCATTCTGTTTGTCATACACATGTACAATGGATCGGTAATTGTTACGGGGAATTCCTCGGGGGAAATGTTAAGTGCATCCCCTGGATATACGGGTGCTTGTGCCCCGGTGACTCCCGTTATGACGAAGCTACTTTTGCCTATATCCAGTTGGCGTTCCGGGTCTGGGGAATGCAAGATTGTAACAGATGACCCAGTGTCTATTAGCATAGTCTGCTGTCAGCCCCCAGGCAGCAAAGCTGAGACAACTGGTCGACCATGGCCGTCTCGTCTGAACCCCACTTCAGACCCGGCCAGTGGGCCGGATCCCGTCATTGTGGGCCATTGGGTTGTTGCAGTGGTGGGGGCGGGAATAATGAGCTCATAGGGGGAGTCGAATTCCAACTCATAGTTGGGGCCACAGGACTCGCCGACAACTGGGTTCCTGTAAGTGTTTACATCATGCATGACATTCTTTCAATTAGTGATTCCATAGCGTCCAGCTTGCTATCCACTGGATGAGGTAAACGGGACGGACCACATCTCGGGTAATTATTGTTATTCCGCCCACCTCCCGAGCCTGTTTGTCTAGGACTTCGGCTATCTTTCACAAAGTGACCCATCTTACCGCAGTTGTAACACATGAACGATTGTCTACGGGGGTTTGATACTAGAGAAGCCTGGGGTCCCTCAATAAATGTACTGGCGTTTCTGTGATTGATGCCTGGACATGAATGTTATCATAGGCCCATGCAGAAGTAGTGTCTCTAAAAAGGGCTGTCCATTGCAAGTTGTGGCTGACCGTGCGCCCTAAAGTTGCTCGCAGTGAGGTCTGAATATTCTTTAAACATATTTTCTTAAATGCCGCTTATTCCGTCCAGTTCAATGCATCAGCATTGGGGCGTGCTTGCGTCATTTTATAAATAGTGTACAACCGATCTCCGAAAGCAGCAGGGATCTCATGTGGCCCTTGTTGGGTTTGGTTTAATTTCTGGACCAAATCAATAGTATCCAAGCCTAAAGCTGTCTGTATATATGTGATTAAGTCATTCAGTGTGTTCCCCACATTAAAGGCCAAAAAGGGGAGACTAGTCCGTATGTCCGGAGTCAGGGCAGACAGTACAACCTTCTTCAAGTCATTGTCTTCAAAATTAGGATGGTACTTCCGGAATGCGTTGCCTTAACTCTCTGGGGCATGTTTGTGGGTTAACTGGTCCGAATTGTTGGACACATGCCTGTAGTTCTGCATAGTTTAGGGGCTGGGACCTTCCATGAGTAACTGCCCAAAGTATCCCTGGAGGTGCCACTGGTTGTGCTGCTTGTCCCGGGTCACCGTCAGCTACTAGTGCTGGTCGTGCATTAGGAATCACTTGGGTTCGAGTCAGGACATTAACCGAAGCTCTAACGGGCGCAAGTTCGTCCGCTGTGGGTTCGATTATATTTTTATTATCATAGTCTGGTGGTCTTTCAGCCAGGTCGATGGTGGCATATGAGATGGGGACCTCACGGGAATGAAATTAGCGTGTAAAGTTAAGGCACATGGGATTGGGGGCAAGGTATTGACTTGGATAGATAACTGGTTGGCAGACAGAAAGCAAAGAGTTGGAATAAACGGGTATTTTTCCAAGTGGCAGGCAGTGACTAGTGGGGTACCACAGGGATCGGTCCTTGGACCCCAGCTATTCACAATATATATAAAATGATCTAGACAAGGGAACTAGATGTAATATCTCCAAGTTTGCAGATGACACAAAGTTGGGTGGCGTGTGTGCTGTGAGGAGGATGCCGAGAAACTCCAGGATGATTTGGACAGGTTGGGTGATTGGGCAGAAGCATGGCAGATGCAATATGACGCGGATAAATGCGAGGTTATCCACTTTGGTGTCAAACACTGGAAGGCAGCTTATTATCTGAATGGCAATAGATTGGGAGAAGGGGAAGTGCAACGAGACCTGGTTGTCCTTGTGCACCAGTCGCTGAAGGTAAGCATGCAGGTGCAGAAGGCGGTTAAGAAGGCAAATGGTGTGTTGGCCTTCGTAGCGAGAGGGTTTGAGTACAGGAACAAGGATGTCTTGCTCCAGTTTTACAGGGCCTTGGTGAGACCACATCTTGAGTATTGTGTGCAGTTTTGGTCGCCTTATCTGAGGAACGAGGTTCTTGCCATGGAAGGAGTTCAGCGAAGATTCACCAGGCTGATACCTGGGATGGCAGGAATGACGTATGAAGAGAAATTGTGTCGATTGGGCTAATACTCGCTGGAGTTTAGCAGAATGAGAGGGGATCTCATTGAAACTTATAAAATTCTGAAAGGACTGGACAGACTAGATGCAGGAAGGATGATCCCGATGTTCGGGGAGTCCAGAACCTGGGGTCACTGTCTATGGATAAGGGGTAAGACATTTAGGACAGAAATGAGGAGGAATTTCTTCACCCAGAGTGGTGAACCTGTGGAATTCTCGACCACAGAAGGCAGTAGAGGCCAATTCATTAAATATATTCAAGAAGCAGTTAGATATATTTCATAAGGCTAAAGGGATCAAGGGATATGGGGAGAAAGCAGGGACAGGGTTCTGAATTTGGATGATCAGCCATGATCACATTGAATGGCGGAGCAGGCTAGAGGGGCCGAATGGCCTACTCCTGCTCCTATCTTCTATGTTTCTATGTTTCTATGTTCCTCCCTCTCATTAGAGCCTATGTTCCCCGACATCTCTGGGAGGAAATTTGTGTCTTTCTTTGTGAAGACAGAACCAAAGTATTTATTTAATTGGTTAACCATTTCTTTGTTCCCCATTATAAATTTCCCTGATTCTGATTGCAAGGGCCCATTCTACTAACATTTGTAACTGTGCCTCATCGCACTTCTAAATAAACTTCGCTTTATAATCTACAAGAAAATACTCACTCGGCATTCTTTTGTGCGTTAAAGAGACACTATCTGTTAGAAAACCTAACTTTCCACGAGGATCCTCGTTGGTCAGACGAAAATCCAAGGGAAAATGCGAACGGCTGCTTTATGCACAATAGACCTGGTTTCAGTTAATACTCACAGCCTCACGTTGGACGCCAAATTGTAGCTTCCAAAAGCTCTTATAATTATTTGTCCGTGACTACACAAACCACTCTTTGTACAGGTACATTGTGTATCAGTAAACCAGGTTTATTAAGCATTAAACATCCAGTACAAAGAAGTTAATACTTAACAAGGAGATAGTCACAGTCTTGTTCGTTTGAGCCTCGGCGTTCCTTCCGAGCGACTGTGGCGCGGTCTCTTCCTTCTCTTGCTGTGTTCTCTCGACTGAAGCCCCTTCACCTCTGGTTCGCGCTGCCTTCAGTGTTCAAAATCCGTATCTTTATTCACCTTTTTTCCCTCTTCCTACGTGACTGCAAACAGCTATCCAACACCAATACATGTTTTATGACCTTGTTGATCCCACTCGGACTCGCTTTGTGCATATCAAAGGGCCCTTTTAACTTTAGATATTCACTTTCCAAAAACCATTTCCCAAGATGTTGTCCAAACAATTTGTCCATTTTATAGTAGTTATCACTGAGAGGTGCTTCACTTATCTCTCTCTCTTCTCCAACTCTTATCTCTTTTCTATCACATTACTAAATACCACCTCCCTGATAGTCTCCATCAACTTAGCATTACATTCCATTACTTCAGTAATTGCAAACAGAGCGAGTTTCAGTCAGGTTAGCACAATTTCCCATCCTGCTTCTCTCTCAGCCATTCGCCATTTTATACAGGCTTTAAGGCTTTTAACAGAAAATTTCACATATTATAGTTAGACAAAAATGTTTACTAAATCATTCAAATACACTCTATCCTACAGGTGCGGGTTATATCAGAGTGTTACAGTGAGGGGTGTGGGTTATGTCAGAGTGTTACATTGAGGGGTGTCGAGTATATCAGAGTATTAAGGTGAGGTGAGCGGGGTATATCGGTCTGTTACAGTGAGAGGTTTGGGATATGTAAGAGAGGATTAAACTGAGGGGTATATCACTTTGTTAAAGTGAATGGCGTGGGGTATATCAGAGTGTTAAATGAGGTGAGTGGAGCATTACTCTGTATCTAATCCAAGTGTACCTGCCTGTTCCAATGAAATGTCTATGACCTGAAACCTTAACTCTGTTCTTCTCTCCACAGATGCTCCTGACCTGCTCAGTATTTCGAGCATTTTCTGTTTTACTTCAGATTTCCAGCATCCGCAGTATTTTGCTTTTGTGCGACTGCCTGGAATTGTTTGATCGGACAGTATTGAGGGAGCTTTAAGCACATAAGAACATAAGAAATAGGAGCAGGAGTAGGCCATTTGACCCTTCGAGCCTGCTCCGCCATTCAATATGATCACAGCTAATCTTGTACCTCATCTCCACATTCCCGCACTATCCCCATTTCCCTTGATTCCCTCAATATTCAAAAATCTATCGAACTCTGTCTTGATTATACTCAACGACTGAGTCTCCACAGCCCTCTGAGCTAGAGAATTCCAAAGATTCACCACCCACTGAGTGAAGAAATTTCTCCTCATCTCAGTCCTACATGGCCGAACCCTTATTCTGAGACTGTGACCCCTGGTTCTAGACTCCCCAACCAGGGGAAACATCCTCCCTGCATCTATCCTGTCAAGCCCTGTAAAAAATGTTGCATGTTTCAATGAGATCTCCTCTCATTCTTTTGAACTCTAGAGAATATAGGCATAGTCTACACAATCTCTCCTCATTGGACAATCCCCCCATCCCAGGAACCAGTCTGGTGAACCTTTGTTGCACTCCCACTTTGACAAGTATATCCCTCCTTAGGTAAGGAGACCAAAACTGTACTCAATACACCAGGCGTGGTCTCACCAGGGCCCGATATAATTGCAATAAGATGTCTTTACTTTTATACTCAAATCCTCTTCTAATGAAGGCCAACATATAATTTGCTTTCCTAATTGCTTGCTGTACCTGTAGGTTAACGTTCCGTGATTTTTCTACAAGGACACCCAAATCCCTCTGAACACCAACATTTGCCAATCTCGCACCATTTGAAAGATACTCTGCTGTTCTATTTTTCCTACCAAAGTGGATAACTTCAGATTTCTCCGCGTTATTTTCTTCCACATATTACGTCCACGTAAGTTAATAGAATATTAATCACAATGCAACCAGACAATCAACAAATATAAAGTGCTGTAGTTCTTTAATTCGCAGTATTAAAAAGAACTGAACAAAATGTGTATCCGTATTTTCAACTTCAATCATTTCCATTAATAAACGTGGTCTTCTTGAACCAGCACACCATCCATTTAACATGTCAGAAATGCAGCACATATTCACAAGTGTAGAAAAACACATACAAATATTGCGTCACTGAATTAGAAACAAAACGCAGGAAAAGCTGTGATTTAACAGAATGTGTCTTTCTTCCTGGACAGGAGAACCAGCCAGACTAACTTGGAAATGTTTACTCATATGTTGACGTAAAGATTTATAATTTACCAATTTTGCTTCAAGTGTTTTTCTCTCAAACATTCTCCACAATATTAATCCCTGCTCTTATCACGAAAATTGTTGAATTATTTTAGGTACTTCGCAATTAAAAGCAGGAATCAAACTTCATTGTACTGTCAATGTTTAATCTTCTATTTCAAACATTCAAACCAAATCGAATTGTAATTTATCAGTTTAATCAAAGTATGTTCTGTGTCTTTCTCAATAAACAAAGAGTGGTTTCTTCTGAAGTAGTTTCCTGCAATTTTTATACATCATTACATAACTCTTGTTTCTATTAACACGGCACTAAATATTGAACAGCAAATCCATATTTACATTATTCCTGCGATTTGTTCGGACTATAGAACGACAGATAAAATAATATGGTTTGTGTTTTTCCCCTTTTTTGGTTCTCTTCCTAAATGCCTAAATGGTATATTTTTAAAAAGTCATTAAAAAGTAATATTTAACTCCTACAAATCATCCCCTTGCCTCCCCCTCCTCAACACCATGGTTGCATGTGTGTGTAAAGCTAATCACTTCATCGATCACTCAAAATCAGATCTTGAGAAATTTC
This sequence comes from Squalus acanthias, assembly GCA_030390025.1. Taxonomy (NCBI): domain Eukaryota; kingdom Metazoa; phylum Chordata; class Chondrichthyes; order Squaliformes; family Squalidae; genus Squalus; species Squalus acanthias. The sequence goes on along the minus strand of JASTWF010000034.1, from coordinate 1,895,331 downwards.
AAATTTAAAACATTTTAAGCATTTCAGAACCTCTTTAAAAGCGTCTGGACTTCAAGACGTGGCTGAAACTTGTTTAGATGAGGGGGAAATTGACTTTTGCTTCAGTCTCTTCCGAAATCATATTCGAAACCTAGGGGGAAAAAGTGTTTTTAACACTCATTTTGTGTGACAAGTTCATTAAAAATCTTTAAATTCTTTCAAGTCTCGTTGCAGCTTTGACAAAAGAAGTTGCTCCAAGTTTCTCTTTCCCCCTTCAATACTGTCGTTAAACATACGACAAAATATAATAAAACAAATCTAGTTCCAAACGGAGCTCAAATCAGAAAGTGAATATAGTGGTTAAACTTCCTAAGAAGGCGGTGAGGTTATCTCTCCCCAGCCTTGGCGATGAGTTGCGATCAGTTTCTGGAGATGTTGTTTCCTGTTTTTCTGCTGCCGTTCCCTCCGTCTCTCAGACTCTGAGGTACAAACGGGGGCACAAACTTTTTCACCCCTCTCGCAACATGATTTAAATAACCCTGATAAACTATTTCAGAAAGGGGACGAGCCCTGGCAAAATTGAACTGGAACTTACCACAAAACATTCAACATCACTTTCCCATATCTATTTCCGGCTTTAAACAATTTTCTGAATTAACAAAAAATCAAATTCTCATATCTTTGTTTCACCGAGGGGCTAAAAAATGTTTGCTTTCGCCTCCTTCCAGCGGCCCTTGTACCATTGTATACGCGCTGCACCTCCACCTGTGTTGTTCCAAAGTGCGGCCGCCGCTCAGTCACCCGGAACGGACTACGCGCGTCTCCATGGAAAAGGGACTGAATGAATCTCGAGACAACGCTCGCCGGGTGCCAGGGCTCTGTATCTCAGCAAATGTTGTTGCAATTGGGATTGGCTCTGTGAGTTCACAAACGGCTCTGTGAGGATACCCGGTCATTGGGTATTGGGACACTCCGCCCGCTCCAGCTCACTGTGCCGCCTGTGAATTTCAGTGCGTGGGACCTTACAGATCGCCGCCCACTCACACAGCTTACAGGGAACATTGCTCAGCAGGTCAGGCAGCATCTGTGGAGAAAGAAACAGAGTTAATGTTTCAGGTCGATGCCCTTTCATCAGAACTGGAAAATGTTACAGATGTAACAGATTTTAAGCAAGTACAGAGGCAGGGAAAGGGGGGATGGGAGGAAAGAACAAAAGGGAAGGTCTGTGCTGTACCTGCCCTGGGTGTGTTTGGTGGGATTGGGTAGTGGGATCATAACTCGTGCTGTACTTGCCTTGGGAGAATCTAAAGGTACAGTGTAGAGGGAGATTTACCCATAACTAACAGGTGCTGCAAAATGAGAGATTACAAAATGCTGAAGTACAGAGGGATCTGAGGGTCCTTGTACATGAATCACAAAAAGTCAGCATGCAGGTACACTCCCAGCGCAAGTACAGTATGGGTTAGATACAGATTAAAGCTCCGTCTGCACTCTCCTGTCAAACACTCCTAGCGCAGGTACAGCACCGTTTAAATACAGCGTAAAGCTCCAGCTATACTGTCTCCTCAACATTCCCAGGGCAGTTAAAGCACGAATTGTGTTTAAGTTCCCTCACACAGGGATACTGGTTACAGAGTTCGACTCCACACCAGCAGAGACACACGCTTAACACAGGGACACAAGTTTGCTGACGACACGAAAATAGGTGGGATTGTGAGTTGTGAGGAGGATGCAAAGAGGCTTCAAGGCGATTTAGACAAGTTGGGTGTGTGGGAAAATACATGGCTGATGCAGTATAACGTGCATCAATGTGAAGTTATCCACTTCGGTAGGAAAAACAGAAAGGCAGAGTATTATTGAAATGGTGATAGATTGGGAAATGTTGATGTACAAAGGGATCTGGGTGTCCTTGTACACCAGTCACTGAAAGCAAACATGCAGGTGCAGCAAGCAGTTAGGAAGGCAAATGGTATGTTCGCCTTCATTACAAGAGGATTTGAGAACAGGAGCAAGGATGTCTTACTACAGACATACAGGGCCTTGGTGAGACCACACCTGGAGTACTGTGTGCAGTTTTGATCTCCTTACCTAAGAAAGGATATACTTGCCAGAGAGGGAGTGCAGCGAAGGTTCACCAGGCTGTTTCCTGGGATGGCAGGGCTGTCGTATGAGGAGAAATTGGGTCGACTAAGCTTGTATTCACTAGAGTTTAGAAGAATGAGAGGGGATCTCATTAAAACGTATAAATCTCTGACAGGGCTAGACAGAATGGATGCAGGGAGGATGTTTCCCCTGGCTGGGGGGTCTAGAACGAGGGGTCACAGACGCAGGAGACGGTGTAGGACATTTAGGACTGAAATGAGGAGTAATTTCTTCACTCAGAGGGTGGTGAACCTGTGGAATTCTCTACCACAAAAGGCTGTGGAGGCCCAATCACTGAATATATTTAAGGAGGAGATAGATAGATTTGTGGAGACAAAAGGCTTCAAGGGGTTTGGGGAGAGAACGGGAATATGGTATTGAGATAGCGGATCAGCCATGATCATATTGAATGGCGGAGAAGGCTCGAAGGGCCGATTGGCCTACTCCTGCTCCTATTTTTCTATGTCTCTACTTATTACAGAGTCCGACTCCAAACTGGGAGAGACACACACTGAACGCAGGCATACTTGTTACAGAGTCCGACTCCACACTGCGAGAGACACACACTGATCACAGGGACACTTGTTACAGAGTCCGACTCCACATCAGCAGAGACACAGACTGTACACAGGGACACTTGTTACAGAGTCCGACTCCACATCAGCAGAGACACAGACTGTACACAGGGACACTTGTTACAGAGTCCGACTCCACATCAGCAGAGACACAGACTGTACACAGGGACACTTGTTACAGAGTTCGACTCCACACTGGGTGAGACACACACTGATCACAGGTACACTTGTTACAGAGTCTGACTCCACATCAGCAAAGACACAGACTGTACACAGGGACACTTGTTACAGAGTCCGACTCCACACCAGCAGAGACACACACTGTACACAGGGACACTTGTTGCAGAGTTCGACTCCACACTGGGAGAGACACACACTGTACACAGGGTCACTTGTTACAGAGTCCTACTTCACAGCAGCAGAGACACATTAACTTGTATCTCACAATGCTGTACCGACCCAGTGAGTGTTTGATGGGACAGTGTAGAAACAGCTTTAATCTGTATCTAACCCCGTGCTGTACCTGCCCTGGGAGTGTTTGATGGGACAGTGTACAGACAGCTTTAATCTGTATCTAACCTGTGCTGTACGGACCCAGTGAGTGTTTGATGGGACAGTGTAGAAACAGCTTTAATCTGTATCTAACCTGTGCTGTACCGACCCAGTGAGTGTTTGATGTGACAGTGTAGAAACAGCTTTAATCTGTATCTAACCAGTGCTGTACCTGCCAGGAGTGATTGATGTGAAATTGCACAGTGACCTACTGAAACCCTCATCCATGCCTTTGTTTCTCCTAACTCGCACCAAGTCCCTTTCACCCATCACCCCTGGGCTCGCTGACCTACATTGACTCCCGGCCTGGCAACGCTTCAATTTTATTATTCGCCTTGCCCCTCCCTATCGCTGTAACCTCCTCTGTCCCCACAGCCCTTTGAGATCTCTGCGCTCCTCCAATTCTGGCCTCTTGCGCATCCCCGAATTTAATCGCTCTGTATTTTTATCTTTAGTTCTCCATCTTTCTCTTTACCTATCCATCCATCTCTCCTTTAATTTATTTCTGCACCTTAATCTCTCCACAACTCTTTCTACTTTTTTTCTTGATCGCTGTCTTTGTATTTCTTACTATCTGCTTTCTGTTCCTCAGTTTCTCTCACTGGTTCGCTGGGAATTTGGGAGTGATGAAATAAGAGAATGAAGATGTTTTACTTAGATTTGGAGAGACAGGCTGTGAGGGTCCCTGGGTTACATTCTGAGACCAGTGGGGCACACGCGCAGATTGTACGAAGACTCGTGTCCTGTATCTCTAATGTTTTTCATTATAGCTCTGTATATCTACAGTTTTCTTTATATCTCTGTACATCTCTCTCTCTATGTGTCTCTCTGTATATCGATATCGCTTTATATTTCTGTATCTCGCTGTACCTTTCCTTTATTACTTTATAATTTTGTATTTCTTGAAATCTCTACACCTCTCTCTTTGAAACTCTCAGAATGTCTGTTCTTAATTTCTGTCAGGATCTCTCTCAGGCCTATTATTTGAGAGAGTCATTTTAAAGTTAAACTGAACCTGCTCCAAAGACACAAGAGATGCAGAACTAGAATGTGTGCCAACACCTGCTGCCTCATCTGGTCTGGGAACCTTGGGTTTTGTATATTCCACCATCTCCTGCGCTTGAAGACTCTGGCGTTAGCAAGACGTGGTTTAACCATTTCATTGTCTTGGGGCGACTAATATGAACACCTTAACTTGTTTCTGATCTACACAGGATGCAGCAGATCAGGAAAAGCATGTCCCTGGCCAGGGTGCTGCCCTGGGCAAAAACTGCGCCTCCAATCCACAATGCCATTTCCTGCCTCTGCAAAGATATCATAGTGTTCCACAATGCAGGAATGTCAGAAACAGCCTTTGATCCCATATCCTAGATCGACTTTAAACACTCAAATCTTTCTAGTAATGACACTAGATTTACCAGGCAGATTTTGATCCACAAATGCAATCTTTTAAGACATAAAAATTGTCACAGAAATGTGACTTATTGTTGTTAATTTACTATTGACAAATATACACAGAATTTGCGTCACTTAATCTCTTAATATATCTTTGTAGTTCTTTACTTGATCCCTGTCTTTGTATTTCTCACAATCTGCTTTCTGGTCCTTAGTTTCTCTCAGTTGTTCTCTGGGAATTTGGGAGTGATGAAATAAGAGAATGAAAGATGTTTTATTAGATTTGGAGAGGCAGGCGGTGAGGGTCCCTGGGTTACATTCTGAGACCAGTGGGGCAGACACGCAGGTTGTATAAAGACTGGTGTCCTGTATCTGATGCTTTTTATCATAGCTCTGTATTTTTACAGTTTCCTTTATATCTCTGTACATCTCTCTCTCTCTATGTGCCTCTCAGTATATCGATCTCGCTTTATATTTCTGTATCTCTCTGTACCTTTCCTTTATTACTTGATAATTTTGTATTTCTTGAAATCGCTACACCTCTCTCTTTGAAACTCTCAGAATGTCTGTTCTTAATTTCTGTCAGGATCTCTCTCAGGCCTATTATTTGAGAGAGTCATTTTAAAGTTAAACTGAACCTGCTCCAAAGACACAAGAGATGCAGAACTATAATGTGTGCCAACACCTGCTGCCTCATCTGGTCTGGGAACCTTGGGTTTTGTATATTCCACCATCTCCTGCGCTTGAAGTCTCTGGCGTTGGTCAGACATTGTTTACCCATTTCATTGTCTTGGGGTGATTAATATGAACACCTGAATCTGTTTCTGATCTACACAGAATGCAGCAGATCAGGAAAAGCATGACGAAGGATTTCGACCTGAAACGTTGACTCTGTTTCTCTCTCCATGGATGTTGCCTGGCCTGCTGAGTTTTTCCAGCGTTTTCTGTTGTTATTCAGGAAAAGCATGTCCCTGGCCATGGTGCTGCCCTGGGCAAAAACTGCGCCTCCAATCCACAATGCCATTTCCTGCCTCTGCAAAGATATACTGTTCCACAATGCAGGAATATCAGAATAAGCGTTTCATCCCATATCCTAGATCAACTTTAAACACTCAAATCGTTCAGGTAATTAAACGAGATTTACCAGCCAGATTCCGAGCCACAAATTCAATCGTTTAAGAGGCAAAAAATTGCCACAGAAATGTGATTATTTGTTGTTAATTTACAATTGACAAATATACAAAAAATTTGCGTCACTTAATTATAAACACAAAGCAGGAAAAGCTACGACTGAACATAAATAATAATCTGTCTTTCTTCCTTGCCAGCAGAACCAGTCAGACTGACTTGAAAATGTTTATTCATATGTTGAATTAAAGATTTATAATTTACCTATTTCGCTTCTAATGTTTTTCTCTCAAACATTCTCCAAAATATTAATCCCTGCTCTTATCATGAAAAGTGTTGAATTATTTTAGGTACTTCCCCACGAAAAGCGGGATTCAAACTTCATTTTACTCTCAATATTTAATCTCCTATTCCAAACATTCAAAACAAATTGAATTGTACGTTATCAGTTTAATCAACGTATTTTCTGTGTCTTTTTCAATTAACAAAGAGTGGTTTCTTCTAAAGTAGGTTCCTGCAATTCTTATACTTCATTACATAACTCTTGTTTCTATTAACATCCCCGATTTTAAACGCTCACTATTTTTATCTTTAGATCTCCATCTTAAAATATATCCAAAATCCATCTCCAACATACACACACACACACAAACACCAAAATATACACACTTTAATCTGTATCTTTATACAGTACACACAGCGGGTAAAAGGCAACAATTCACTCCCGCCTTGTCCTCTACGGTACACTCGGCTGTGCAGTACCAGGCGGGAGTGAGTCATTCTGTTTTCGAAGTTCTTTTATTCCAGATTTATTTTATTTCAAAAGAACAGAATTCAAATTCACAACAGCCCAGGGTGGGATTTGAACTCGTGCTTTCTGTATGTTTGCCCAGGCCTCCAGAATGACATCACCCAGAAACTATCAGCCTGGAGAATGGTTAATCTGTGAACAAACCTTCCTTCGGCCCTTGTCTGGGGTCTCAGGTTTGTGTATTACCCCCATCTCTAGTTCCTTCATGTGTTTGAAGAGATTGAAGTTATTCAGACACGATCAGATTCTCACCTTATTCAAACAAACAAAATCCGCATCTCCTTTCAACAATCCATTTCCTGCTTCTGCAAAGAGCTCACACCGTTCCACAATGCAGGAATGTCTGAAACATTCTCTGTATCAATATCCCAGTCAATTTTAAACACTCAAATATTTCAGATCGTGAAACTAGATATCGCCAACAGATTCCGAGCACTATGCTTAAGATATAAAAATATCACAGAAATGTCATTTATTGTTGTTATTTTAAACAGTCAGGCTGAAATATTTCAGGGTACATTTCAATCAAGACACAAATCAGAGCGGAAACAGAGAGAGAGGGAGAGAGAGAAAAAAGAGAGGTGCACAGGGAGAAGGAGAAAATTAGGGATAGAGGTAGCGTGTTGGCAGAATAGACGAAGAGAGCGAGAGATGGGGAGATGGACGGCAGCAGAGAGGGGAAGGAGCGAAAGAGAGAGAGAGAGAGGAATAGACATTGAGAGAGAGAAAGACAGAGGGAGCGAAATGGAGAGAGAGAGAGAGAGGGAGCGACATGGAGAGAGAGAGAGAGGGAGCGACATGGAGAGAGAGAGAGAGAGAGAGGGAGCGACATGGAGAGAGAGAGGGAGTGAGACACTCAAACACTCTAGGGCAGGTACAGCAAGCGTTAGATACAGAGTAAAGCTCCCTCTGCACTGTTCCATCAAACACTCTCAGGGCAGGTACAGAACGGGTTAGATACAGAGTAAAGCCAGCTCTAAACTTTTCCATCAACACTCCCAGGGCAGGTACAGCACGGGTTAGATACAGAGTAAAGCTCCCTCTACACTGTCCCATCAAACACTCCCAGGGCAGGTACAGCACGGGTTAGATACAGAGTAAAGCTCCCTCTACACTGTCCCCATCAAACACTCCAAGGGCAGGTACAGCACGGGTTAGATACAGAGTAAAGCTCCCTCTACACTTTTTCATCAAACACTCCCAGGGCAGGTACAGCACGTGTTAGATACAGAGTAAAGCTCACTCTACACTGTCACATCAAACAGTCCCAGGGCAGGTACAGCACGGGTTAGATACAGATTGAAGCTCCCTCTACACTGTCACATTAAACAGTCCCAGGGCAGGTAGAGCACGGGGTTAGATACAGAGTAAAGATTCCTCTACACTGTTCCATCAGACACACTCAGGGCAGGTACAGCAAGGATTAGATGCAGAGTAAAGCTCCCTATGCACTGTCCCATGCATGTTTCTGTCAGAAGGAATCATAAAACTCTACAAATGGTGTAATGCTGCATTGTAAAAGAACAAAAACCTTAAAGAGGAAATGACAGACACCTGAAATGTTTAGATCCCAATATCGGAATTATTAGCAATTGCAAGCACAGACTGCACTACGAAGAGCACAGGTTTTATGCAGTGTAGTGTCGGTCAGATGTGGATAATGGTCGAGAGATTTATTGAAAGGGCTACAAGGAATATAGGAAGGGTCGAGGAGTTCGGAAGGTTGGAGAGGTTTAGGGCTCATGGGACTCGGGGTAATATATTAGCATGGATTGAGGATTGGCTATCGGACAGAAAACAGAGAGTCGGAATAAAAGAGTCATTTTCGGGTTTGCAGGCTGTAACTAGTGGGGTACCGCAAGGATCAGTGCTTGGGCCTCAGCTATTCAGAATTTATATCAATGATTTGGATGAGGGAACCAAATGTAATGTATCCAAGTTTGCTGATGATAAATGCTGGGTAGGAATGTAAGTTGGGAGAGGTTGCAAGGAGGCTTCAAGGGGATATAGACAGGCGATGTGAGTGGGCAAGAACAGGGCAAATTGATTATAACGTGGAGAATTATGAAGTTATCCACTTTCGTAGGAAAATAGAAAAGCAGAGTATTTTTTAACTGGTGAGAGATTGGAAAATGTTGTCCTTCAGAGGGATTTGGGTGTTCTTGTACACGGATCACTGAAAGTTAACCTGCAGGTACAGCAAGCACTTAGGAAAACAAATTGTATGTTGGCCGTTATTACAAGAGGATTTGAGTATAAGAGTAAAGACGTCTTACTGCAATTATATAGGGCCTTGGTGAGACCACACCTGGAGTATTGTGTGCAGTTTTGGTCTCCTTACCTAAAGAAGGATATACTTGTCATACAGGGAGTGCAACGAAGGTTCAGCAGACTTGTTACTGGGATGGGGGGATTGTCCTTTGTGGAGAGATTGAGTAGACTAGGCCTATATTTTCTAGAGTTTAGAAGAATGAGAGGTGATCTCATTGAAACAAACAAAAGTCTTACAGGGCTTGACAGGGTAGATGCAGGGAGGATGTTTCCTCTGGCTGGGGAGTCTAGAACCAGGGCTCACAGTCTCAGAATAAGTGGTCGGCCAATTAGGACTGAGAAGAGGAGAAATTTCTTCACTCAGACGATGGTGAATCTTTGGAATTCGCTACCACAGAGGGCTGTGGAGGCTCAGTCCTTGACTATATTCAAGACAGAGATCGATAGATTTTTGAATAATAAGGGTATCAAGGGTTATGGGGATAGTGCAGGGAAGTGGAGATGAGGTAGAAGATCAGCCATGATCTTATTGAATGGCGGAGCAAGCTCTAAGGGGCAAATGGCCTACTCATGCTCCTATTTCATATGTTCTTACGTTCTTATGACAGAGCTAGAAGCAGAGGAGTTCGAAATTGCATCAGGTTCACCAATACACAGCAGTACTGCGCAGCAGCCAGCAGAGGGAGCTGGTGGTGCAATACTGCACAACGGCCAGAGGAGGGAGCAGCAGCACCAGACACACTCCGATCCTGCAGAACAAGGAGGGTTTTACTTGCTGGAGTTAAAATCGACACCTTGGACATATCAGCTTAGAATGGAGGCATCTGTGACATGGTATTACACAGATCAACAAGTTAGTAACTTGTGTGGAATACTAATTCAAATTACATTGTGGGCGAAGGAACAAGTTGGAAGAAGCTCAAATTTAAAAGTGAACTATTTAGGACTGATATCAGGAGAATGATCAACACTTCCAATGGACTCCAGGCCCAGCGATGGTGGTGAAAGCCCCGGAATGATTTAGGAAACAACTGGATTGAGCAATGGGGTGAAGACTATGGTTGTTCTGGAGGGATAAATTAAAATGGGCTGAATGGCCCAGAGCAGGAGATTTAATACAATGTTGAAAACCGGCAGCGTGTGGGAGGAAGGGGAGAAAGAGGCAAAAGAGCCACAGCTAAGATCACCTTGGAAACCACTGGCCCCGAATCTGTGTTAAATCCCCCCACTGTAATTAAACACATTTAGTGTCACATTCATACATTGATGCATTTGAGAAATATATGTGATTTAACGCTGTCTCTGGTCTAAAATAACTGCTTTATATATTTGATCCCACCCGCTGTGTTTAGGCTCTATCCTGAATCTTTAGCTCCAGTTTAGAATCAGTTTATCATCTGGAGACAAGGTTTCAGCAGCCGGCGGGCAGGGAGCAGAGCCTGAGGCTGATCTGTGTCATGTGGGAGCAGAACACAATATTCCTGCTGTTTATTTGCGTTATCCTGCAGAATATTGGATACTGTTCTCAACATGTTATACTCCTCTTCAATATCGGAGGATTTCGTTTATTGTAATGATCGCTGCGACTCTTTTCAATTTAATGAATTTGCAGCAAATTGAATATCACGAAACCAGCGAAATGGTCATTGCCGAGATTAAACACTCAGTGCAGGATCCGCGATTTGTGCATTTCAGCTGACCGCTGCACTTAAGCAGCTGCGATATCCGAATGGTAAAGGCGTTGGAGTCGAAATTTCAGAGCTTTGCCTGGGAACGTTCGAACACTGTTGCAAAACTTGTTGTATTTTAACGTTAATAAATCTAATTTGTTAGAAAAGTTTAAAGCCTTGATTGATCTGAGCTCTGATTACCCTAAGAAAAACATAAGAAATAGGAGCAGGAATAGGCCACTTGGCCCCTCGAGCCTGCTCCGCCATTCAATAATATCATGGCTGATCTGGGCTCAAAGCCACTTCCCAGCCCGCTCCCCATAACCCTTCACTCCCTTATCTTGCAATAATTTGTCTGTCTTCACTTTAAATGTATTTAGTGACCCAGCCTCCACAGCTCTCTTGGGCAGAGAATTGCACAGATTTACGAGCTTCTGAGAGAAGAAATTCCTCCTCATCTCAGTTCTAAATGGGCGACCTTTTATTCTGAGACTGTGCCCCGAGTTCCAGGTTTCCCCATGAGGGGAAACATTCTCTCTGCATCTAACCTGTCGAGCCCCTCAGTATAATATATGTTTCGATAAGATCACATCTCATTCTTCTAAATTCCAATCAGTATAGGGCCAGCCTGCTCAACCTTTCCTCATAAGTCAACCCCCTCATCTCTGGAATTGACCTAGTTAATCGTCTCTGAACTGCCTCCAATGCAAGTATATCCTTCCTTGCATAAGGAGACTAAAACTGTACGCAGTACTCAAGGTGTGGTCTCACCAATACCTTGTACAGTTGTAGCAGGACTTCCCTGCTTTTATACTCCAACCCCCTTGAAATAAACGCCAACATTCCATTTGCCTTTTTGATTACTTGCTCTAGCTGCATGCAAACTTTTTGTGTTTCATGCACAAGCACCCCCAGGTCCCTCTGAACTGTAGCATTTTGTAAACTCTCTTCATTTAAATAATAGTTTGTTTTTTTATTTTTCCTGCCGAAGTGGATAACCTCGCACTTTCCCACATTATACTCCATCTGCCAAATGTTTGCCCACTCACCTAGCCTGTCTATATCCCTTTGCAGATTCATTGAGTCCTCTGCACAACTTGTTTTTCCACTCATCTTTGTATCATCTGCAAACTTGGCTACATTACACTCGATCCCTTCATCCAAGACATTAATGTAGATTGTAAATAGTTGGGGCCCCAGCACCGATCCTTGTGGCACCCCACTAGTTACCGTTTGCAAACCAGAAATTACCCATTTATCCCGAATCTCTGGTTTCTGTTAGTTAGCCAATTCTCTAGCCATGCTAATATATTACCCCCAACTCCGTGAGCTCTTATCTTTTGCAGTAACCTTTTATGTGGCACCTTAACGAATGCCTTCTGGAAATCCAAATACTGGTTCACCCTTGTCCACCCTGCTTGTTACATCCTCAAAGAACTCTAGCAACTTTGACTGCAGTATATTTTTCTAAATGCCCTGCTACTGCTTCCTTAATGAAGAACTCCAGCATTTTCCCAACGACAGATGTTAGGGTAACTGGTCTATAGATTCCTACTTTCTTTCTCCCTACTTTCTTAAATAGCGGTGTTACATTAGCGGTTTTCCAATCCGCTGGGACCTCTCCAGAGTCCAGGGAATTTTGGGATATTGCAACCAATGCATCCAGTATCTCTGCAGCCACTTCTTTTAAGACCCTGGGATGCAGGCCATCTGTTCCAGGGGACTTGTCGTCTTTTAGTCCCATTATTTTACCAAGTACTGTTTCCTTAGTGATGGTGATTGTCCTTAGTTCTCCACTCCCTTTGGTCCCTTGATTATCCATTATTGGGATGTTGTGAGTGTCTTCTAAAGTGAAGAGCGATGCAAAATATTTGTTCAGTGTCTCTGCCAATTCCCCTTTCCCATTATTGAATTCCCAAGTCCCATCCTCTAAGGGACCAACGTTTACTTTAGCTACCCTCTTCCTTTTTATATACCTGTAGAAGCTCTTACTATCTGTTTTAATGTTTCTTGCCAGCTTACTCTCATAATTCATCTTCTCTCTATTTATTACTTTTTTAGTCATCCTTTGTTGGTTTTTAAAATTTTCCCAATCCTCTGGTCTCCCACCAATCTTGGCAACATTTTATGCCTTCGTTTTCAATTTGATGCCATCCTTTACTTCCTTAGTTTGCCACGAATGGTGCTCCCTTCTCTTAAAAGCTTTCTTTATCAGTGGAATATATTTTTGTTGAGAGTTATGAAATATCTCCTTAAATGTCCGCCACTGCATTTCAACCTTCTTACCCTTTAATTTGTTTTTCCAGTCCACTTTAGCCAGTTCTGCCCTTATGCCATTATAATTGCCTTTGTTTAAGATCAGGACACTGGTTTGCTATACAACTTTCTCACCCTCCAACTGAATTTGAAATTCAACCATGCTATGATCACTCTTTCCTAGAGGATCCTTTACTATGAGATCATTTATTAATTCTGTCTCATTACATAGTACCTGATCCAAGATAGCCTGCTCCCTGGTTGGTTCCATTACATACTGTTCTCGGAAAACATCCCGGATACACTCTATGAACTCCTCCTCCAGGCTTCCATGGCCAATTTGATTTGTCCAATCAATATTGAGATTAAAATCACCCATGATTATTACCGGACCATTTTTACAGGCCTCCATTATTTGTAGATTTATACTCTGTCCAACAGCATTGCTACTGTTCGGGGGCCTGTAGACTACGCCCACGAGAGACATTTTCCCCTTATTTTTTTTTATCTTCACCCAAACCGATTCTACATCTTGATCTTCTGAGCCAATATCACTTCTCACCACTGCACTAATCCCATCGTTTACCAACAAAGCCACCCCACCTCCCTTTCCTTTCTTTCTATCCTTCCGAATTATCATATACCCTGGAATATTCAGTTCCCTGCCCTGGTCGCCTTGCAAACACGTCTTTGCAATGGCGATCAGATCATACCCATTTGTATCTATTTGTGCCGTCAACTCATTTATCTTGTTACGAATGCTAGGTGCATTCAGATATAGAGCTTTTAACTTTGTCTTTTTACCATTTTTCCTTCTTTTGACCTTTTTTCTGTTACACTCTTATTTTTAAACATTCTGTCCCTTCCTGTCATACTCTGGTTATTATTTCCCCCATCTCTAGCCTGCTCTATTGCATTCTCATTTCTCATTGACTTTTCATTTTCCCACTCACCTGGATCCTCCCACCGACTATTTAGTTTAAAGCCCTCTCTACAGCCCTAGTTATTCGATTTGTCAGGACTCTAGCCCCAGCATGGTTCAAGTGAAGCCCGTCCAAACGGAACAGCTCCCTCTTATCCCAGTACTGATGACAGTGTCCCACAAATCGAAACCCATTTCTCCCACACCAGTCTTTGAGCCACTCGTTCATTTCTCTGATCTTATTTACCCTGTGTAAATTCGCTCGTGGTTCAGGTAGTAATCCAGAGATTATTACCTTTGTGGTTCTACTTTATAATTTAGCCCCTAGCTGCTCATACTCTCTCTCTGCAGAACCTCTTTCTTTGTCCTACCTATATCATTGGTACCTACGTGGACCATGACAACTGCATCTTCCCCCTCCCACTCCAAGTTTTTCTCCAGCCCAGAGGAGATGTCCTTAACCCTGGCACCGGACAGGCAACACAGCCTTCGGGACTCAGGCTGACAGCTGCAGAGAACAGTATCTATCCGCCTCACTATACTGTCCCCAATCACTACAATATTTCTTTTTGCTCCCCCCACTTGAATGGCTCCCTGTACCACGGTGCTGTGGTCAGTTTGCTCATCCTCCCTGCCATCCCTGGCCTCATCCACACAGGGAGCAGGAATCTCGCACCTGTTGGACAAGGCCGAGGGCTGAGGCTCCTCCACCACCTCCTCCTGGAACCCAATACCTGCCTCGCTTGGAGTCACACCCTCCTGTCGCTGACCATGGGGCAATGTGAAAGTAATTATTCTAGTGGGTGTGACTGCCTCCTGTAACATAGTGTCCAGGTAACGCTCCCTCTCCCTAATGTGTCGCAGTGTCTGAAGCTCGGACTCCAGCTCATCAACTCTGAGCCAAAGTTCATCGAGCAGCCAACATTTGCTGCAGATGTGGTCGCCCTGGACCTCAATGGTGTCCACGAGCAACAACAACAACAACAACACATTGCCTGGTCTCCCATCTCAATTAATTAATTAGTTTTCAAATTTGGAACGCTTATATCTTTTAATCTACACCAAGGCACGTTTGGGGAAAAAATCGAGAAATAGAGACATACGCAGCAACCGATCACTTACCTGCTTTCTGGTGACGTCACACTTCGATAACTATTTACTTCTTAACACAAAGCGGCCCTTGTATCTCAGCTTTTGAACTCTCCCGGGTTTTGACTCTCTCGCTCCGCTCCCGCTGCTTTTGAACTCTCCCGGGTTTTGACTCTCTCGCTCCGTTCCCACTGCTTTTGAAATCTCCCGGGTTTTGACTCTCTCACTCTGCTCCCGCTGCTTTTGAACTCTCCCGGGTTTTGACTCTCTCGCTCTGTTCCCGGGGTTTGAACTCTCCCGGGTTTTGACTCTCTCGCTCTGTTCCCGGGGTTTGAACCCTCCCGGGTTTTGACTCTCTCGCTCTGTTCCCGGGGTTTGAACCCTCCCGGGTTTTGGCGCTTTCGCTCAGCTCCCGCTGCTTTTGAACCCTCCCGGGTTTTGGCGCTTTCGCTCTGCTCCCGCTGCTTTTGAACTCTCCCGGGTTTTGACTCTCTCGCTCTGTTCCCGTGGTTTGAACTCTCCCGGGTTTTGGTGCTCTCGCTCTGTACCCGCTACTTTCAGTATACAGGGAGTATCACGATGGTATAATATACAGGGGATTGTGACAGGAGTCCAGTATACAAGGGTGGTGTCACAGGGGTAAAGTATACAGAGGGGTGTAACTGGGGTATAGTATACAGGGGGTGTCACGTGGGTATACTATAGAGGGGATAGTCACGGGTCTAGTATACAGTGGGTGTCACAGGGCTCTAGTATACAGGGGTGCTGTCACAGGGATAAAGTATTCAGGGGGAGTGTCACTGGAGTATAGTGTACAGAGGGGTGTCACAGTGGTATAGTATACAGGGGAGTGTCACGTGTATAGTATACAGGGGTATCACGGGTATTTTATACAGGGGTGTGTCACGGGTATAGTATAGAGGGGTGGTGTATCGGGTATAGTATTAAGCGGATGTGTCACAGGGTTATAGTGTACAGGGGGTGTCACAGGGGTGTAGTGTACACGGGGCGTCACGGGGATATAGTTTACAGGGGGTGTAATGGGTATATTATACAGGGGAGTGTCATAGGGCTATAGTATACAGGGGTGTGTCACGGGTATTGTATACAGGGGATGTCATGGGTATAGGAGACAGGGGAGTGTCAGGGGTATAGTATACAGGGGTTGTCACGGGTATAGTATAAAGGGGTGTGTCACGGGTATTGTATACAGGGGTTATCACAGGGATATAGTATACAGCTGTGTGTCACGGGTATTGTACACAAGGGGTGTCACAGGGGTATAGTATACAGGGGAGTGTCGCACGTATAGTATACAGGGGTCGTGTCATAGGGGGCTGTTACAGGGGTATAGTGTACGGGGTGTTTCACAGGGGTATAGTGTACAGGGGATGTCACAGGGTTGTAGTGTACAAGGGGGTGTCACAGTGGTGAAGTATACAGGGGGTGTCACGGGTTTAGTATACAGGGGTTGTCATGGGTATAGTATACAGGGGAGTGTCACAGAGGTATTGTATACAGGGGGTGTCACGGGTATATTATACAGGGTAGACTCAAAGGGGTATAGTATACAGGGGTTGTCACAGGGGTATAGTATACGAGGTTGTCACGGGTTTAGTGTACAGGGGGTGTCACGGGTATAGTATATAGGGGGTGTCACGGGTATAGTATACGGGGGTGTCCCGTGTGTACTGTACAGGGGTTTTCACGGGAATAGCATATGGGGGGGGGGGTGTCACGGGATAAAGTGTACAGGGGGTGTCACAGGGGTCTAGTGTACAGAGGGGGTGTCACAGGGGTATACTATACAGGGGGGTGTCACGGGTATAGTGTACAGGGGGTGTCACGGGTATAGTACACAGGGGGGTGTCACGGGTATAGTGTACTGGGGGGTGTCACGGGTAGAGTATACAGGGGGCGTCACAGGGTTATTGTATACGGGGCGTGTCACAGGGGTGTAGAGTACAGGGATTTTCACGGGTATAGCATACAGGGGGGTGTCACGGGGTATAGTGTACAGGGGGTGTCACAAGGGTATAGTATACAGGGGGAGTCACGGGTATAGTATGTAGAGGTGATGTCACACTGGTAGAGTATACAGGGCGTTGTATACGGGGATATTTGACAGGGGTGATGGAGATAAACGGTGGCAGATTGGACAGCGGAGGAGATGTACTAATGGGTGATAGAAACGGGCAGTTCACGGGGAGCGGGGGAGTTAGAGATACAGATGGGGGGATAAACGGCAGAGCGGGTGTCAGCCGGGGGGATTAAAAGCCGCTGGTGGTGTTGGTTATACTCACAGGCAGGTACAATACGGGTTAGATAAGAGTAAAGCTCCCTCTGCACTGTCCTATTAAACACTCGAAGGTCAGGTACAGCACGGGTTAGTGACAGAGTAAATCTCATTCTACACTGTCGCATCAAACACTCCCAGGGCAGGTAGAGCACGGGTTAGATACAGAGTAAAGGTCCCTCTACACTGTCCCATCAAACACGCCCTGGGCAAAACAGCACAAGGTAAGATACAGACTAAAGCTCCCTCTACACTGTCCTTTCAAATACTCCCAGGGCAGGTACAGCACGGGTTAGATACAGAGTAAAGTTCCCTCTACACTGTCCCATCAAACACTCCCCGGGCAGGTACAGCACGGGTTATATACAGAGTGAAGCACCCTCTGCACTATCCCATCAAACACTCCCAGGGCAGGTACAGCATGGGTTAGATACAGAGTAAAGCACCCTTTACACAGTCCCATCAAACACACCCAGGGCAGGTACAGCACGGGTTATAAACAGAGTAAAGCTCCCTCTACATTTCCCATCCAACACTCCCAGGGCAGGTACAGCACGGGTTAGATACAGAGTAAAGCTCCGTCTACACTGTCCCATCGAACACTTCCAGGGCAGGTACAGCACGGTAAGATACAGAGTAAAGCTCCCTCTGCACTGTCCCATCAAACACTCCCAGGGCAGGTACAGCACGGGTTAGATACAGAGTAAAGCTCCCTCTACACTGTCCAATCAAACACTCCCAGGGCAGGTAAAGCACGGGTTAGATACAGAGTAAAGCTCACTCTACACTGTCCCATCAAACACTCCCAGGGCAGGTACAGCATGGGTTAGATACAGAGTAAAGCTCCCTCTACACTGTCCCATCAAACACTCCCAGGGCAGGTACAGCACGGGTTAGATACAGAGTAAATCTCCCTCCACACTGTCCCATCAAACACTCCCAGGGCAGGTACAGCACGGGTTAGATACAGAGTAAAGCTCCCTCTACACTGTCCCATCAAACACTCCCAGGGCAGGTACAGCACGGGTTAGATACAGAGTAAAGCTCCTTCTACACTGTCCCATCAAACACTCCCAGGGCAGGTACAGCACGGGTTAGATTCAGAGTAAAGCTCACTCTACACTGTCCCATCAAACACTCCCAGGGCAGGAACAGCATGGTTTAGATACAGGTTAAATCTGCTTCTACACTGCCTCATCAAACATTTCCACAGCAGGTGCAGCAGCTGTTAGGTATTGGGTAAATCTCCCTCTGCACTGTGCCATCAAATTCTCCCAAGGCAAGTACAGCACGAGTAAAGCTCCCGCTACCCAATCCCACCAAATACACCCAGGGCAGGTACAGCACAGACCTTCCCTTTTGATCTTTCCTCCCTTCCCCCCTTTCCCTGCCTCTATACATGCTTAAAATCTGATACATCTGTAGCATTTTCCAGTTCTGATGAAAGGTCATCGAGCTGAAACATTGACTCTGTTTCTCTCTCCACAGATGCTGCCTGACCTGCTGAGCAATGTTCCCTGGAAGGTTCTTGGCCGCGGGGCGATCTGTAAGATCCTGCGCACTTAAATTCACAGGCTGCACAGTGAGCTGGAGCGGGCGGAGGGGCCCAATACCCAAACACCCGGGATGCAAAGTAAAGCTCCGTCTGCACTGTCCCATCAAACATTCCCAGGGCAATAACAGCACGGGATATATAAAGATTAATGCTCTCTGCACTGTCCCAATCAAATGCTCCCAGGGCAATAACTGCACGGGTTATATAAAGATTAAAGCTCTCTGCACTGTCCCATCAAACATTCCCCGGGCAATAACAGCACGGGTTATATAAAGATTAAAGCTCTCTGCACTGCCCCATCAAACATTAAAAGGGCAATAACAGCACGGGTTATATAAAGATGAAAGCTCTCTGCACTGTCCCATCAAACATTCCCAGGGCAATAACAGCACGGGTTATATAAAGATTAAAGCTCTCTGCACTGTCCCATCAAACATTCCCAGGGCAATAACAGCACGGGTTATATAAAGATTAAAGCTCTCTGCACTGTCCCATCAAACATTCCCCGGGCAATAACAGCACGGGTTATATAAAGATTAAAGCTCTCTGCACTGTCCCATCAAACATTCCCCGGGCAATAACAGCACGGGTTATATAAAGATTAAAGCTCTCTGCACTGTCCCATCAAACATTCCCCGGGCAATAACAGCACGGGTTATATAAAGATTAAAGCTCTCTGCACTGTCCCATCAAACATTCCCCGGGCAATAACAGCACGGGTTATATAAAGATTAAAGCTCTCTGCACTGCCCCATCAAACATTCCCAGGGCAATAACAGCACGGGTTTTATAAAGATTAAAGCTCTCTGCACTGCCCCATCAAACGTTCCCAGGGCAATAACAGCACGGGTTATATAAAGATTAAAGCTCTCTGCACTGTCCCAATCAAATGCTCCCAGGGCAAGTACAGCACTGATCCCAACTCATCGCCAGGGCTGGGGAGAGATAACCTCGCCGCCTTCTGAGCAAGTTTAACCATGTTACTCACTTTCTGATCTGAGCTCCGTTTGGAATTAGACTTTATTTTATTTTTTTGGTTGTATGTTTAACGACAGCATTGAAGCGGGAAATAGAAACTTGGAGCAACTTCCTCTGTCAAAGCTGCAATGAGACTTGAAAGAATTTAAAGATTTTAATGAACTATTCACAATAAATGAGTGTTAAATACATTTCCCCCCCTAAGTTTTGAATATGATTTTGGAAGAAACAGAACCAAAAATCTATTTCCTCCTCAGCTAAACAAGTTTCAACCAGGTCTTGAAGTCCACACGTTTTTAAAGAGGTTCTGAAATGCTTAAAATGTTTTAAAATTGAAATTTCTCGATTTTTGATTTTGAGCGATCAATTGAAGTGATTATCTTTACACAAACCTGCAACCATGGTGTTGAGGAGGGGGAGGGCAGGGGAGGATTTGTAGGATTTACATATTACTTTTAAATGAATTTTTTAAATATATTCCATTCAGACATATGGGAAGAGAACGAAAAAATGGAAAAACACAAATCCTTTCATTTTGCCTGTCGTTCTGTAGTCCAAACAAGTCACAGGAATAATGTAAATATAGATTTGCTCTTAAACATTTAGGGAAGTGTTAACAGAAACAAGAGATATGTAATGATGTATACAAATTGCAGGATACTCTTTTATTTGTTTATTGAGAAAGACACAGAAAATACTTTGATTAATCTGATAACGTACAATTCGATTGAATGTTTGATATGGGAGATTAAAAATTGTGAGTACAATGAAGTTTGTTCCCCACTTTTAATTGTGAAGTACCTAAAATAATTCAACATTTTTCTTGATAAGAGCAGGGAATAATATTGTGGAGAATGTTTGAGAGAAAAACACTCGGAGCGAAATTGGTAAATTATAAATCTTTACATCAACATATGAGTAAACATTTCCCAGTCAGTCTGACTGGTTCTCCTGTCCAGAAAGAAAGACAGATGTTTATTTCTGTTAAATCACAGTTTTTCCTGCTTTCTGTTTATACTTCAATGACACAAAGTGTGTATGTGTTTTTCTGCACTTGTGAATAAGTGCTGCATTTCTGACCTGTTACATGGGTGGTGTGCTGGTTCAAGAAGACCACGTTTATTCATGGAAGTTATTGAAGTTGAAAATACGGATACCCATTTTGTTCAGTGCTTTTTAATACTGCGAATTAAAGAACTACAGCACTTTATATTTGTTGATTGTCTGGTTGCATTGTGATTAATATTCTAATAACTGCCTGGTTTGGGGGGGAGGTCTTATGAGGAAAGATTGAGGGAGTTGGGGCTTTTCTCTTTAGAGCGGAGGAGGATGAGAGGCGACTTAATAGAGGTTTATAAGATGTTGAGGGGGATAGATAGAGTGGATGTTCAGAGACTATTTCCTCGGGTAGAGGCAGCTGTTACAAGGGGGCATAACTATAAGGTGCATGGGGGGAGATATAGAAGGGATGTCCGAGGTAGATTCTTTACTCAGAGAGTGGTTGGGGTGTGGAATGGACTGCCTGCTGTGATAGTGGAGTCGGACACTTTAGGAACTTTCAAGCGGTTATTGGATAAGCACATGGAGCACACCAGAGTGATAGGGAGTGTGATAGCTTGATCTTGGTCTCGGACAATGCTCGGCACAACATCGAGGGCCGAAGGGCCTGTACTGTGCTGTACTGTTCTATGTTCTATGTTCTATGTTCTAACTTACGTGGACGTAATATGTGGATGGAATATAATGCTGAAAAATGTGAAGTTATCCACTTTGCTTTTCTATTTTTCCTACTAGAGTATTTTTTAAATGGTGAGAGATTGGGAAATGTTGGTATTCAGAGGGACTTGGGTGTCCTTGTACACGAATCACTGAACTTTAACCTGCAGGTACAGCAAGCAATTAGGAAAACATATGGTATGTTGGCCGACATTACAAGAGGATTTGAGTATAAAAGTTAAGACTTCTTTATGCAATTATATAGGGCCCGGGTGAAATTCACACCTGGAGTACTGTGTACAGTGTTGGTCTCCTTACCTAAGGAAGGATATACCTGTCAAAGAGGGAGTGCAAGGAAGGTTCACCAGACTGGTTCCTGGGATGGGGGAATTGTCCTATGAGGAGAGATTGAGTAGACGAAGCCGATATTCTCGAGAGTTTAGAAGAATGAGGTGTGATCTATTTGAAACATACAAAATGCTTACTATGCTTGACTGGTTAGATGCAGGGAGGATGTTTCCCCTGGCCTGGGATTCCAGAACCAGGGGTCACAGTCTCAGAATATGGGGTCGGCCATTTCGGACTGAGATGAGGAGAAATTTCTTCATTCAGAGGGTGGTGAATCCTTGGAATTCTATAGCCCAGAGAGCTGTGGAGACTCAGTCATTGAGTATATTCAAGACACAGATCGATAGATTTTTGAATATTGAGGGAATCAAGAGGTACGGGGATGGTGCAGGAATGTGGAGATGAGGTAGAAGAACAGCCATGATCATATTGAATGGCGGAGCAGGCTCGAAGGGCCAAATGGCCTACTCCTGCTCCTATTTCTTATGTTCTTAAAGCTCCTTTCAATACTGTCCGATCAAATAATTCCAGGCAGGCGCATAAAAGCAAAGTACTGCGCATGCTGTAAATCTGAAGTAAAAACAGAAAATGCTGGAAATACTCAGGATGTCAGGCAGCATCTATGGAGAGAGAAAGAGAGTTAACGTTTCAGGTCGTAGACCTTTCATTGTAACAGGCAGGTACCCATGGAATAGATAAAGAGTAATGGACCACTCACCTCACTTTAACACTCTGATATACCCCGCACCATTCACTGTAACACTCTGATATACCCCACACCATTCACTTTAACACTCTGATATACCCCACACCATTCACTTTAACACTCTGATATACCCCACAAACCTCACTCTTAAACTCAGATACTGAACACCCCTCACTGCAACATTAATATACCCCACATCAATCACTATAATAATCTGATATACCCCACAACCCCTCACTGTAACACTCTGATATAAACCACACCCCTCACTATAACAAGGATATAGCCCACACTCCTGACTGTAACACTCTCTTACATATCCCAATCATCTTACTGTAACACACCGTTATACCCACGACCCTCACTGTGACATTGTATTACTCTGATGTACCCCACACCCGTAACTGTAGCACTCTGATGCAAACCCACTCTCCTGACTACAACACTCTGATATACCCCACACATGCCTTCGTGTAACACACCGATATACCCCACACCCCTTATGCTAACACTCTGATATACGTCGCTCCCCTCAATTTAACACTCTGATATACCCCACACATGCCTTCGTGTAACACACCGATATACACCACACCCCTTATGCTAACACTCTGATATACGCCGCTCCCCTCAATTTAAAACTCTGATATGAATCACACACCTCATTAACACTCTGATATACCCCATAATTTAACCCTCTCTTGCATATTTCAAACCTCTCACTGTAACAGACCGATATACACCACTCACCTCACTTTAACACTCTGATATACCCCACACCCCTCACTGTAACACTAAGATATACCCAACAACCATCAATATACCACGCACCACTCACTGTAAGACTCTGATATACCCCACACCCCTCACTGTAATACTCTGTTATACCCCACACCATTCACTTAAATTCTCTTACATATCCCACACCTCTCATTTTAACAATCTGATATAACCCACTCTCCTCACTTTAACACACTGATATACCCCACACCATTCACTGTAACACTTTGATATACCCAACAACCATCAAAGTAACACTCTGATATACCACACACCCCTCGCTGTAACAATTTGATATACCCCACACCCCTCACTGTAATACTCTGTTATACCCCACACCCCTCGCTGTAAAACTGTGATTTACCCGACACCTCTCACTGTAATACTGATATACACCACACTCTTCACTGTAACACACTGATATACCCCACACGACTCACTTTAACGATCTGAATAACCCCACACCCTTCACTGTAAAACTGACATATACCCCACATGTCTCACTGTAACTCTCTGATTTTACCCATACACCTCACTGCAACACGCTGATATGAAGTGATAATTACTAGTCCTAGCCCCTTTAGGGCTACCCCGGATCAGGCATGTTCCTCAGACGTTCACTTTCAACTAAACTTTGAGGTAGCCGAATCCTAAAGATGCTTAATTGGATCTAAAGTTCCGGACTATCTCTCCCTAAAGGAAAGGAACAACCTGAACATGTTACCGTCCTCCAGATAGCACTTTTAATAAGATGAGCTAGACTGTAACGTTCCGGATATTATGAGGGTCCGGAAAACTCCCCAGAATTCTGCAACTCCTCACCAAAGAGTGCACAGAGATTGAGTTCGCGAGTTTGATACAGATGTCTTATGTGAGAGAATTCTAAAAATATATAGATTTATTAAAGAACCGACATGTAATTTACAGTTGGTGAGTCAATCGCAACATTAACAGTTCCAAAAAGAGAAAGCTTACAATTCGATTATTAGAGAACCTTATTCTCCAATCTTAACTTTGCTACAGTTTTACAATTCTCAGTTTTCTACATGATATCCACCAAAATCAAATACCTTTGATACCCGAGGTACAAAGAGTTGGAGACAAACAGAGCCGTCTCTGAAGCCAAGAATCACCTTGCCCCTTTAAAGCGCGTCTACTATCCCATTTGAGAGTTCAATATTTATACCCTTTTCCAGCGGTAATTCCTTTAAGGTTTTCTGCTCATGTAAGCTAATTATCTCTGGTCATTTTTCTGCTGACCCCTGCAATTCTTACAGTCACCACAGCTGGTAGCAATGCAGAATTATGTCTCTTCTCTAGGTTTTCTAAATTTTCCATAAAAAACGGTGTAACGGCAGGTGCGTTTTACTTGATGTCATTTTTACGAAGGCAAATGTTTATGCTTCTTTACGAGGTATAAATTAGAACACCTTAACCAGGGTGAAGCATTGTCTTGTTACGAAATGTCAGCCTACCGGAGCCTTTAACCTTCTGTTTCAATAAGGTTATTGACTCAGTGTCAACAACTATCTTATCTCTACAGCCAGAATGCTTTCAGAGCTTTTTCATAGTTAGGTTTCTAGATTTCCAGACCCAGTTTGTCATGTTTTAATAAGGCCAGAATTCCTTTATAGAATGGTGTATTTTTCTGAATAGGTTATATGGCTTATTCTTTCACAGATAAACCACACACCTCTCACTGTAACACTCTGATATAACCCACACTCCTGATTGTAACACTCTCTTACATACCCCAAGGAAGGCAAATGGTATGCTGGCCTTCATTACAAGAAGATTTGAGTACAGGAGTAAAGAAGTCTTCCTCCTTTTATATAGGGACTTGGTGAGACCACACCTGGAGTACTGTGTACAATTTTGGTTTCCTTAACTAAGGAAGGATATACTTGCCATAGAGGGAGTGTAACGAAGGTTCATGAGATTGATTCCTGGGAAGGCGGGACTGTCATATGAGAGGAGATTAAATAAACTAGGCCTGTATTCTCTTGAATTCAGAAGAATGAGAGGTGTATCTCATTGAAATAAACAATTATTACAGTGCTTGATAGGTTGGATGCTGGGAGAATGTTTCCCTTGGTTGGGGAGTCTAGAACCAAGGGCCACAACCTTATGATAAAGCGTAGGCCATTCAGGACTGAGATGAGAAGCATAGAAACATAGAATCACAGAAGATAGGAGCAGGAGTAGGCCATTCGGCCCCTCGAGCCTGCACCGCCATTTAATGCGATCATGGCTGATCATCCAAATTCAGTACCCTGTCCCTGCCTTCTCCTCATATCCCTTGATCCCCTTAGCCTTAAGAAATATATCTAACTCTAATAAAGACATTTCTTCACAGAGGGTGGTGAATCTTTGGAATTCTCTACCCCAGAGGGCTGTGGAGGCTCAGTCATTGAATATATTCAAAACAGAAGTCGATAGATTTCTGACTAGTAAGGGCATCAAGGGATATCGAGATAAGGCCGGTGAATGGAATTGAGGCAGAAAATCAGCCATGATCTCATTCAATGGCGGAGCAGGCTCAAGGGGCCGAATGGCCTACTCCTGCTCCTATTTCTTTCATTCTTATGTTCTTAAACCTCTCACTGTAACACACCGTTTTACCCCACACCACTCACTGTAACACTCTCGGATATACTCCATACCCCTCACTGTAACACTCTGATATACCCAATACCCCTCAATGTAAACCACTCATATAAACTCACATCCCTCACTGTAACACTCTGTTATACGCTACACCTCCTACTGTAACAATCTGATATACCCGACACCGCTCATTGTATTACTCTGATGTACCCCACACCCCTCACTGTAACACTCTCTGATATACTCCATACCCCACGCTGTAACACTCTGATATACCCGACACCCTTCAATGTAAAACACTCATATAAACCCACACTCCTGATTGTAACACTCTGATATACCCAACACCGCTCATTGTATTACTCTGATGTACCCCACACCCCTCACTGTAGATCTTTGATGTAAACCCACTCGCCTGATTACAACATTCTGATATACCCCCACACCTCTCACTGTAAATATCTATATACCCAACAGCCCTTACTGTAACACTCTGATATAAACCCACGCCCCTGACTATAACATTCTGCTATACCCCACACATCCCTTACAGTAACACACTGATATACCTCACACACCTCTCTGTACCACAATGATATACCCCTTACATTAATCCTCTCTTACATATTCCAAACCTCTCACTGTAACAGACCAATATACCCCACTCACCTCACTTCAACACTCTGATATACCCCACACCCCTCACTGTAATGCTCTGATATACCCCACACCCCTCACTGTAATGCTCTGATATACCCCACACCCATCACTGTAATGCTCTGATATACCGCACACTTCTCGCTGTAACACTTTGATATAAACAAGAAACACCAATGTAACACACTGATATACCCCACACCGCTTACGGTAACACTATGATATACCCCACAAACCTCACTGCAACATGCTGATAAACCCCACACCCCTCACTGTAACACTGTGATATACACCACACACATCACTGTAACTCTCTGATATACCCCACTCACCTCACTGCAACATGCTGATAAACCCCACACTCCTCACTGTAACACTGTGATATACACCACACACCTCACTGTAACTCTCTGATTTAACTCACTACAACACGCTGATAAACCCCACACCCCTCACAGTAATAATCTGATATACCCCAACCCCCACACTGTTAAACTCTAATATACTGCACACCCCTCACTGTAACACACTGATATACCCCACACCCCTCATTGTAACACTCTGATGTACCCCACACATCTCACTGCAACACGCTGATAAACCCCACACCCCTCATTGTAATCCTCTGATATACACCAACCCCCTCACTGTAACACTCTGATACACCCCACATGCCTCACTGTAACACTATGATAAACCCCACACCACTCACTGTAACTCTCTGATAAACCCCACACCCCTCATTGTAACACTCTGATACACCCCTCAATGTAATTATATCTTACATACTGATATACCCCACACCACTCACTGTTGTCACTGCCACTTTAATCCCATGGGCTTCAATGTTGGTAATATGTAATCCTTTCTCAAGCACCTTTTGTAATGATTTGGAAATGAGGAAAGTGTGAGTAGTATCAATCATACAATGATAGAATTGGAGATCCAAGTGGTGTTGACAATTTGTTTAGCGTACTTGAAGCCCCGCTCTGATCACATTCCTCATCAGGTTTCAATCAATGAATTATAAAATCATTGATTTTAATCCTATTTTATTATTTCGATGTATTTGTTATCAGGCTAGGGGTGACGCTGTCAATGCCGGTATCACTTGCCCATCCCTAGTTACCCATGAGAAAATGGTGGGCCTTCATCTTGAGCCGCTGCAGTCCGTGTGGTGAAGGTGCTCCCACAATACTTTTACTGAAGGATTTTCAAGCTTTTGACCCAGTGACGATGAAAGAACGGCGATATATTTGAAGGGTACGGTAGCACAGTGGTTGTGTTGCTGGACTAGTTAATACCAGATGACTGGACAAATGATCCAGAGACATGTGTTCAAATCCCAAAAGCTGGGGGAATTTAAATTCAATTAATTAAACAAATCTGGAATGAAATGCTTGTCTCAATAATGGTGACCATGAAAGTACCGGATTGTCGTAAAAATCCATTTGGTTCACTAATGGCCTTTCGGGAAGGAAATCTGCTGTCCTTACCTAGTCTGGTAGAAATGTGACTCCAGACCCCCTGCAATGTGGTTGACTCTTACCTGGCCTCTGAAATGGCCCATCAAGACATTTTACTTGTCTCAGGTGGCTCACCACCACCTGCTCAACGGCAATTAGGGATGGGCAATAAATGCTGGCCTTGTCAGCGACGCCCACATCCCAAGAATTAGAGATAAAAATGATTTATTAAGTGTCATAATGATTGAAAAAGCGTCATAATGTTTTATTAATAGTCATAATGATTTATAAAGGGTTATAAAAGATCTGTAAAGTGGTGCAATGAATTTAAAGGGTTATAATGACTAATAAAGTCCTGGTGCCGGGCCATCTCCTCCCCGGGCTGGGCTGCTCGGGGTCCTGTGGGCCGGGCCAGGCTGCTCCGCCTCGCTGCCCGCTCTCACAGTAACCGGGACTCCAACTGCTCCCGCCACCATGGAAAGTCCTGGAGTGACTGCCGCAATCCTTGTGCGGGGCCCCAGACACACAATCCTTGTGCGGGGCTCCAGAGCCACCATCTTTGTGCGGGGCCCCAGAGCCGCCAACTTTGTGCGGGGCCCCAGAGCCGCCATCTTTGTGCGGGTCCCCAGAGCCGTCATCCTTGTGCAGGTCCCCAGATCCGCCATTCTTGTGCGGGGCCCCAGAGCCGCCATCTTTGAGCGGGTCCCCAGAGCCGCCATCCTTGTGCAGGGCCCCAGAGCCTCCATCTTTGTGCATGGCCCCAGAGCCGCCATCTTTGTGCGGGTCCCCAGAGCCGCCATCTTTGTGCAGGTCCCAAGAGCCGCCATCTTTGTGCGGGGCTCCAGAGCTGCCATCTTTCAGTCCGGCGCAGGAGCCGCCATTTTTGTGCTGGACATTAGTGCCACCATCTTTCTGATGGGCGTGGGGATGGGCGAAAGCCACCATCATTTCGCAGGGCATCAGTGTCGCCATCTTTCTGCGGTGCGCGAGTGCTGCCATCTTTGTGCGGGCCCTAGAGCCGCCATCTTTGTGCGGGGCCCCGCAGCCGCCATCTTTGTGCTGGGCCCCGGAGCCGCCATTTTTGTGCGGGGCCGCGGAGCCGCCATTTTCGTGGGATGCCCCGGAGCCGCCATATTTGTGCGAAGCCCCAGAGCCGCCATTGTTGAGCGGTGCCCCGGAGCCGCCATTTTTGTGCTGGGCCCCGGAGCCGCCATCTTTGTGCTGTGCCCCGGAGCCGCCATCTTTGTGCTGTGCCCCGGAGCCGCCATCTTTGTGCTGGGCCCCGGAGCCGCCATCTTTGTGCTGTGCCCCAGAGCCAGCATTTTTGTGCAGGGCCGCGGAGTCGCCATTTTTGTCGGGGGCCCCAGAGCCGCCATTGTTGTGCGGAGCCCCAGAGCCACCATTGTTGTGCGGTGCCCCAGGAGCCGCCTCCTTTGTGCGGGGCGCTGGTGCCGCCATCTTTTTGTGGAGCCCCAGAGCCGCCATCTTTGTGCGGCACGCCACCATATGAGGCCCTGTGAACTCTCAACTCTCAGTCTGAAAAGTCTCCGCCTCTTCTTATCCTTTAATGAATTTTACAATCAGAGTAAAGGGATATTTCCCCACATTGTTCAACTGCTGTCTAAACTTAGTCTGAGTCACGGCGTAAATCCCAGTGTTTGTGCAGCAACTCAGCAACTGCAGCATGAATCCCAGTTCCATTACATAAACAGATAGAAATACAGACCGATACCCCAACCACCATATCCGGCTCCATATAGAATACACCATAAACACTGCCCATAACAGGATGAAATTGCCGGAGATAACAAGCAGTAAAATGATGGATTTCCTGCGGCTCTCCATCTCTGGGTCTCTGGGACTCTCCCCACTGCTGGGACCCCGGAGTCTCCTGCGGGCTCTGCTGGCCACTAAAATGTGTCTGACGGTGACAGCATTGAGCAGCAGAATCACCACAAATGGGACACACGGGGTGAGAATATAATGAAGGAGCTCGATTGTTCCCCAGACCCGTGAATGCCGAACATCGTCTGTGACCTCACAAAACCAGGGGACGTTCCCAAACCAATACTGACCTCTGAACATAAAATACCAGGTGATGTTCTTTAAACCGCTCAGCACAGTCACTGTTCCCAGAACCACAGCCACCGTTTTCTCGGTGCAATATTTAGTTTTCAGCTTCTGGCAACAAATGGCCACAAATCGATCAAAGGTGAAAGTGACGGTGAACCAGACAGAACAGTCTGTGGCTGCGAACAGCAGGACGGCGTGGATATTACACACGGGGATCGACCGCACGAAAATAAACTGTTCCTCATAAACAATGGGAATCTGCCTCAATATCAGGTCGACGATAACGACCAGTAGATCCGCCGCTGCCATGGACACCAGGTAGCGAGTGACACATTTGGAGAGACCGCACTTTCCCCGAGACAGGATCACAATCGTCACTAAGTTCACTGTGAGGAAGGGAAATAAACAGGGAAATTATTCATCAGGCTGGGAGCAAAAGCAGCAGTTTGATGGAATTCGGGGTGAAATCTGCAACTCACGAGCGACATTCAATGATATAATCTAATCCTATTACCTGTGGAGCTGAATACAGGGCTTATTGTAAGAATAATCGGGAATACATTGTGGAATCAATAACTGAAATGGGAATAAATACAATATGAAAGTAACAGATGTTTGATCAAGGAGAGATTAAATGATCGATCTAAATTTAGCCCAGCACACAAAAGCACCGCCCGAGGTACCAGGGACACAAAGGACCAGACCCTCTCAGGAAGCCTTCGTGTCCCGGGATCAGTCAGCATTTGGAGCGGTGCAGTTCGCTTCTGTGCCCCTGTGTTAGCGAGGGGTGGTGGGGATCCCGCTTGGATTCCTGCTCCTGGTCAGAATATCCATTCTATTTAGAACTGAAAAGGAATGCAACAGCAAAATACAGAAACTGCAACCTTGGCATGCAATAATTACAGGCAATTGTATGTAAAATGTACGGATGTAATACGACAATGCTAAGATAATAAATACAAGTGCACTGCAGTTATAAAGATAACTGGGCTATCAGTTATGTTTTGAAGATAGAGTGTTCTGCATTTTTGTTGAAATACACAGATTCTAGCTCATTGAAAGGAAGATTTGCAAAGTAACATTGCAAATAATGGACTCTGAATTAAAGTAAATAGCGATGATCGACCAGGTAATGTCCCACTAAATGCGTTTATCAGTATCGAAATCAGACAATTTATCCCACAGGCAAAGTGCGGTTGTAAAGTATCTGAACACAAATGGAAGAGATTTATCCTTGTACTTTTTCACCTGTTGTTTCCAACTTGTGCAGAGAATATTAGACGAGAAGATATCAAAGGAAGCGTATGTAAGGATGAGAAAACAAGGTTCAGTTGGGTCGATTGAGGGGTACAAGGTAGCAAGGAATGAGCTAAAAAAAAGAGCTTAGGAGAGCTAGGAGGGGGCATGAGAAGTCCTTGGCGGGTCGAATCAAGAAAAACCCCAAGGCTTTTTACTCTTATGTGCGAAATAAAAGAATGACCAGGGTGAGGGTAGGGCCGGTCAAGGACAGTAGTGGGAACTTGTGCATGGAGTCAGAAGAGATAGGAGAGGTGATGAATGAATACTTTTCGTCAGTGTTTACCGAGGAGAGGGGCCATGTTCTTGAGGATGAGAGTGTGATAAAGGTGGATAGGCTGGAGGTGGTAGATGTTCTGAGGGAAGATGTTTTAGCAATTTTGAAGAACCTGAGGGTCGATAAGTCCCCTGGGCCAGATGGGATATATCCTAGGATTCTTTGGGAGGCAAGGGAGGAGATTGCAGAGCCTCTGGCTTTGATCTTTGGGTCCTCACTGTCCACGGGGATGGTGCCAGAGGACTGGAGAGTGGCGAATGTTGTTCCTCTCTTCAAGAAAGGAAATAGGAATGACCCTGGTAATTATAGGCCGGTTAGTCTTACTTCGGTGGTTGGTAAGATAATGGAAAAGGTCCTGAGGGATAGGATTTATGACCATTTGGAAAGGGGCAACTTAATCAGGGATAGTCAACACGGATTCGTGAAGGGTAAGTCTTGCCTAACAAATTTGATTGAATTCTTTGAGGAGGTAACTAAGTGTGTAGATGAAGGTAGAGCAGTTGATGTCGTATACATGGATTTTAGTAAGGCGTTTGATAAGGTTCCCCATGGTCGTCTCATGAAGAAAGTAAGGAGTTGTGGGATAGAGGGAAATTTGGCCGATTGGATAAGTAACTGGCTATCTCATAGAAGGCAGAGGGTGGTGGTGGATGGAACATTTTCGGACTGGAGACCAGTTACCAGCGGTGTGCCACAGGGGTCGGTGCTGGGTCCTCTGCTGTTTGTGATTTTTATCAATGATTTGGAGGAGGGGACTGAAGGGTGGATCAGTAAATTTGCTGATGACACCAAGATTGGTGGAGTAGTGGATGAGGTGGAGGGCAGTTGTAGGCTGCAAAGAGACATTGATAGGATGCAGAGCTGGGCCGAAAAATGGCAGATGGAATTTAACCCTGATAAGTGCGAGGTGATTCATTTTGGTAGGGCAAATTTGAATAAGGATTACAGGGTCAACGGCAGGGTTCTGAGGAACGTGGAGGAGCAGAGGGATCTGGGGGTTCATATCCACAGATCTCTGAAGGTTGCCACTCAAGTGGATAGAGCAGTAAAGAAGGCCTATGGTGTGTTGGCGTTTATTAACAGAGGGTTTGAGTTTAAGAACCGTGAGGTTATGCTGCAACTGTACAGGACCTTGGTGAGACCACATTTGGAATATTGTGTGCAGTTCTGGTCACCTCACTATAGGAAGGACGTGGAAGCATTGGAAAGAGTGCAAAGGAGATTTACCAGGATGCTGCCTGGTTTGGGGGGGAGGTCTTATGAGGAAAGATTGAGGGAGTTGGGGCTTTTCTCTTTAGAGCGGAGGAGGATGAGAGGCGACTTAATAGAGGTTTATAAGATGATGAGGGGGATAGATAGAGTGGATGTTCAGAGACTATTTCCTCGGGTAGAGGCAGCTGTTACAAGGGGGCATAACTATAAGGTGCATGGGGGGAGATATAGAAGGGATGTCCGAGGTAGATTCTTTACTCAGAGAGTGGTTGGGTGTGGAATGGACTGCCTGCTGTGATAGTGGAGTCGGACACTTTAGGAACTTTCAAGCGGTTATTGGATAAGCACATGGAGCACACCAGAGTGATAGGGAGTGTGATAGCTTGATCTTGGTCTCGGACAATGCTCGGCACAACATCGAGGGCCGAAGGGCCTGTACTGTGCTGTACTGTTCTATGTTCTATGTTCTTATCCTCAGTACTTCAGTTACAATCAGCTGGGATTGTTTATCCTGAAGTACAGCAGGAGGCAATAGAGAATCACTCTGGGTCTCACTGACAGATCCACTGTACTGTGACAGACGGGCATGGGATGCAATTGTGAATTCAAATCAATGATCAAAAAGAAATGTATTGAAATCTGGCTGAATGAACGTTTTGTGAGAATGTAAATTATCCTTGTAATCCTACTTTAATCATCAGAAGCAGTGCCAATAATGCCGAACTGGAGAGGGTGGGAAAGGAGACACTGACTGGAACTGAATGATTAGCGGATATTTCAGACATTTAAAGATGTGGATGTGATCTGCCAGGATTTGTTCCTGTGACTCTCTAAGTAACCATACCGAGCATTAGGTGAAATCAAAAGCAAAATACTGCGGATACTGGAAATCTGACATGAAAACAGAAAATGATGGAAATACTCAGCGGGTCAGGCAGCATCTGTGGAGAGAGAGAAACAGAGTTAACATTTCAGGTCGATGGCCTTTCGCCATTAGGTGAAAAGTCTCCCGAACCAAGACAGCATTTTTCTGACCTGATACAAATGTTCAGTGTCGTTAGCAGACTGACATTCCTTGAATAAAGAGTCACCTCCAATAAATTTGCCAGAGATGAACATTTGAATCTTGGTAACACGAAATCACCTTCAGAATCAATAGCTGACAGCAGCGCGGATGGGATGGGGAAACCACAAAGATAGAAACACAGATAATCATGGGTGGGAAAGTCGGTTGGTTAGCACCTCCCCTGAGCACCTTCGGGTGGGGGAGGGGTAACGGGGCGATAGGAGCTTAGTGCCCGAGTGCGGCTATTTTAGCACCGCTCATGAAATTGACCAGTCATTTTGCGCTGGCACTGAACACTGCCGCCACGATCTCCTGCGCCTGCAGATCGTGACATCAGTCGAGCTTGCAATGCCCTGGTGGCGCCCCGGACTGAAAATTGACTCGCGTCCCCTGCCTTAGAGCCTGCCGCTAGGAACAACACGTAGAGGGGGTATGTTTCCAAGTCGGGAAGGGGCTGGAGGAGCGCTATTTAAAGGCGGTTGCCTCCTGCCGTATCTTGTCACCGATTTTTTTGGAACATGCAGGTTGAGAGACGCCTGGAGAGATTCGACGCTCACCAAAGGAGTTCTGTGTTCTGAGCACCAATTTGGAGGTTCATTTTTATTTCACCTTCCTTCTAACGATATTTATAAGCTTCGATGGGGGCCGCACTAACTTGGGGCGTCGTCGTCCAGTTTCATCTTCGGAGACAGCAGAGGCACAGAGAGAGAGAGAGTGGCAAACGCGACCAGCGGAGTAGGGCCAACATGAGACCTTACCCTCCCAGGGTATTCAGGGAGCAATTCTCCTCCTATATCCATTTGTCTGAGGAGCAGTGTTTCCAATGGCTGCGCTTCAGCAAGGAGGTGGTCACTGAGATCTGCCACCTCCTGCAACCAGATCTGCAGCCTCAACTCAGGACCAGGACGTCTCTGTCGATGGCAGTGAAGTTGACAGTGGCTCGGAATTTTTAAGTCAGCGGTTCCTTTCAGGCTTCTACTGGGGACATAGTGAATATCTCCCAGTTCGCTGTTCATTGTTGCATCCGAGAGGTGACAAAATCTTAGTATAAGAGGAGACGCCAGTACATCACTTCTCATGACCCGGGACCAACAGCGCAAACACGCATGTGACATTGCGAGGATAGCGGGCTTCCCCATGGTTCAGAGTGCCTTTCACTGCATGCATGTGGCATTGTGGGCACCTCATGAGAATGCAGAGGTGTTCAGAAACCACAAGGGCTTCCACTCTCTGAATGGCCATTTGGTCTGTGACCACAGACAGCTCATACACGCCGTCAATGCACGCCATCATGGCAGCAGCGACAGCACTTTTATCCTGCGCCAGACCACTGCTGCAGACCTCTTCCAACCATCATGTCAACCTAGTGGATGGCTCCTCGGGGAGAAGGGTTATCCACTCTGCACCTGGCTGATGACACCGCTCCAAAAACCCAACACCCCTGCCGAGTGGCAATACAATGAGAGCCATAGCACCAACAAAAATCTCATAGAGCAGACGTCCGGCATCTTGAAACAACGGTTACATGGAAACATAGAAGATAGGAGCAGGAGTAGGCCATTCGGCCCCTCGAGCCTGCTCCGCCATTCAATGCGATCATGGCTGATCATCCAAACTCAGTACCCTGTACCTGCCTTCTCCCCATATCCCTTGATGCATTTAGCTTTAAGAAATATATCGAACTCATTCTTGAATATATTTAATGACTAGGCCTCAACTACCTTCGGTGGTAGAGAATTCCACAGGTTCAACACTCCCTGGGTGAAGAAATTCTTCCTCATTTCTGTCCTAAATGTCTTACCCCTTATCCTTAGATTATGACCCCTGGTTCTGGACTCTCCGACCATCGGGAACATTCTTCCTGCATCTAGTTTGTCCAGACCTGTCAGAATTTTATATGTTTCGATGAGATCCCCTCTCATTCTTCTCTACTCCAGCGAGTATAAGCCCAATCGACCCAACCTCTCCTCATATGTCATTCCTGCCATCCCAGTTATCAGCCTTGTGAATCTTCGCTGAACTCCTTCCATGGCAAGAACATCCTTCCACAGATAAGGCAACCAAAACTGCACAAAACTCAAGATGTGGCCTCACCAAGGCCCTGTACAACTGCAGTAGGACATCCCTGTTCCTGTACTCAAACCCTTTCGCTATGAAGGCCAACATACCAGTTGCCTTCTTCACCGCCTGCTGCACCTGCATGCTCACCTTCAGCGTCTGGTGCACAAGGACACCCAGACGTCGTTGCACTTCCCCTTCTCCCAATCTATTGCCATTCAGATAATATTTGCCTTTCTGCTTTTGACACCAAAGTGGATAACCTCGCATTTATCCACGTTATATTGCATCTGCCACGCTTCTGCCCAATCACCCAACCTGTCCAAATCATCCTGGAGTTTCTCGGTATCCTCGTCACAGCACACACTCCCACCCAGCTTTGTGTCATCTGCAAATTTGGAGATATTACATTTAGTTCCCTTATCTAGATCATTAATGTATATTGTCAATAGCTGGGGTCCAATGACCGATCCCTGCGGTACCCCACTAGTCACTGCTTGCCACTCGGAAAAAGACCTATTAAATCCTACTCTTTGCTTTCTGTCCGCCAACCAGTTCTCTATCCATGTCAATACCTTGCCCCCAATCCCATGTGCCTTAACTTTACACGCTAATCTCTTATACAGGACCTTATCGAAAGCCTTTTGAAAGTCCAAATACACCACATCTACTGGTTCTCCCTTATCTATTTTCCCAGTTACATCCTCAAAATATTCCAGTAGATTAGTCAAGCACGATTTACCTTTTGTCAATCCATGTTGACTTTGTCCGCTCCAGTCACTGTTTTACAAGTACTCAGCTATTACATCCTTTATAATGGACTCTAGCAATTTCCCCACTACCGATGTCAGGCTTACCAGTCTGTAATTCCCCGCTTTCTCTCTACCACCCTTTTTGAATAGTGGGGTAACATTAGCTACCCTCCAATCCATGGGTACATTTCCAGATTCCATCGAATGTTGGAAGATGATCAGCAATGCATCTACTATTTTTAGGGCCAGTTCCTTAAGTACCCTAGGATGTAGATTATCAGGCCCTGGGAATTTATCGGCCTTCAATCCCGTCAATTTCCCTAACACCATTTCCCTGCAAATACTGATTTCTTTCAGTTCCTCCCTTTCATCAGACCGTATGTTATCCAGCATCTCTGGGAGGTTATTTGTGTCCTCCTTTGTGAAGACAGAACCAAAATATGCATTTAATTGGCCTGGAATTTCTTTGTTCCCCATTATAACTTCCCCCACTTCTTACTGCACGGCACCTACACTTGATTTCACTAATCTTTTTCTCTTCACATATCTATAAAAGCTCTTACAGTCAGTTTTTATGTTCCCTGAAAGCTTACTTTCATATTCTATTTTCCCCTTCTTAATCAATCCCTTTGTCCTCCTTTGTTGAATCCTAAACTACTCCCAATCCTCAGGGTTACCGCTTTTTCTGGCCAATTTATATGCACTCTCCTTGGATCTTATGCTATCCCTAATTTCCCTTGTTAGCCGCGGTTGAGTCACCCTTTTTGTTTTATTCTTATGCCACACTGGGATGAACAAATTTTGTAGTTCATCCATGCAGTCTTTGAATGTTTGCCATTGCCTATCCATCGTCAACCCTTTGAGTGACATTCCCCAATCAATCCTACTCAATTCGCGCCTCATATCATCGTAGTTTCCTTTATTTAAATTCAGGACCCTAGTCTCTGATTCAACTACTTCACCCTCCATCCTAATGAAGAATTCTATCATATTATGATTACTCTGACACAAGGGGCCTCGTACGACATGATTGCTAATTAATCCTTTCTCGTTACATAATACCCAGTCTAAGATGGCCTGATATCTGTTGGTTCCTCGACATATTGTTCCAGAAAACCATGACGTAAACATTCCAGGAATTCCTCCTCCACAGTATTTTTATTAATTTGGTTAGCCCAATCTATATGTAAATTAAAGTCACCCATGATGACTGCTGTACCCTTACGGCATGCTTCTCTAATTTCCCTTTTAATGCCGTCCCCAACCTCCGTATTACTGTTTGGAGGTCTAAATAACACTCCCACAAACGTTTTCTGCCCCTTGTTATTTCTCAGTTCTACACATACAGATTCCACATCATCAGAGCTAATATCCTTCCTTTCAATTGTGTTAATCCCCTCTTTAACCAGCAATGCTACCCCACCTCCTTTTCTTTTTTGCCCATCTTTCCTAAATATTGAATAACCCTGGATGTTGAGTTCCCAGCCTTGGCCACCCTGGCGCCATGTTTCTGTAATCCAAATCAAATCGTATTCATTAACCACTATTTGCGCAGCTAATTCATCCACCCTCCCCAACAGCACTAGCAAACACTCCCCCTAGGACATCGGTCCCGGCCCTGCCCAGGTGCAAACCGTCCCGTTTGTACTGCTCCCACCTTCCCCGAACCGGTTCCAATATCCAAGGAATTTGAATCCCTCTCCCTTGCACCATTCCTCTAGCCACGTATTCAGTAGAACTATCCTCCTATTTCTACTCAGACTACCACATGACACAGGTAGCGATCCTGAGATTACTAGCTTTGAGGTAGTATTTTTTAATTTACCTCCTAACTCCCTATATTCTGCTTTTAGGACCTCATCCCATTTTTTACCTATATCGTTGATGCCTATGTGCACCACGACAACTGGCTGTTCGCCCCCCTACCTCCAAAATGTTCTGTAGCCGCTCCGAGACGTCCTTGACCCTTGCACCAGGGAGGCAACACACCATCCTAGAGTCTCGTTGCGGCCGCAGAAACGCCTATCTATTCCCCTTACAATTGAATCCCCTATCACTATAGCTCTTCCACACTTTTTCCTCACAGCCTGTGCAGCAGAGCCACCCATGGTGCCAGGAAGTTGGCTGCTGCTGCCTTCCCCTGATAAGTCATCTCCCCCAACAGCATCCAAAGTGGTATATCTGTTTGAGAGGGGGATGGCCACAGGGGACCCCTGCACTAACTGCCTGCACCTCTTCCTCTGCCTGGTGGTCACCCATTCACTTCCTGCCTGTACACCCTTTACCTGCGGTGTGACCAACTCGCTAAACGTGTTATCCACGACGTTCTCAGCGTCGCGAATGCTCCAATATGCATCCATCCGCAGCTCCAGTGCTGCAATGCGGTCCATCAGTAGCTGCAGCTGCATACACTTCCCACACATATGGTCGTCAGGGACACAGGAAGCGGTTCGGTTGTCTGGACCACTCAGGAGGAGCCCTGCAGTAATCTCAAGAGCGAGATTCCCTCTTCATTGTTGAGTGCTGCATTCTTCATAACATTGCAAACATGAGGACCCAGCCATTGCCACCAGGGATTGGTGCACCACCTGAGGAGGAGGAGCAAGAGGGAGAGGAGGAGGAGGAGAATCAGCAGCACCAACGTGGGAGGGAGGCGCACAATGTTGCCACTGAAAGGGCCGTCCGTGAGTGGCTCATTAGACACTGATTCTAACCCTTTACTGAGATGATGGCCTCTGGGATGAAGAAGCACAAAGAAACATAGAATCATAGAAGATAGGAGCAGGAGTAGGCCATTCGGCCCCTCGAACCTGCTCCGCCATTTAATGCGATCATGGCTGATCATCCAAATTCAGTACCCTGTCCCTGCTTTCTCCCCATATCCCTTGATCCCCTTAGCCTTATGAAATATATCTATTTCCTTCTTGAATATATTTAACGAATTGGACTCAACTGTCTTCTGTGGTAGAGAATTCAACAGGTTCACCACTCTCTGGGTGAAGAAATTCCTCCTCATTTCTGTCCTAAATGGCTTACCCCTTATCCTTAGACTGTGACTCCTGGTTCTGGACTCCCCGACCATCGGGAACATCTTTCCTGCATCTAGTCTGTCTAGTCCTGTTAGAATTTAATCAGTTTCAATGAGTACCCCTCTCATTCTTCTAAACTCTAGCGAATACAAGCCCAATCGACCCAATCTCTCTTCATACATCCTGCCTGCCATCCCAGATATCAGTCTGGTGAATCTTCGCTGCACTCTCTCCATGGCAAGAACATTCTTCCTCAGATAAGGCGACCAAAACTGCACACAATACTCAGGATGTGGTCTCACCAAGGCCCTGTAGAACTGCAGCAAGACATCCTTGCTCCTGTACTCGAATCATCTCGCTATGAAGGCCAACATACCATTTGTCTTCTTAATCGCCTGCTGCACCTGCATGCTTACCTTCAGTGACATCATTAGGCCTCACTGTAACTGGCATTAATTACAGTAATTGAACAAACAGACTCATTGAACCATTGTCACCACAACACTTTACTGCAGCATAATCTAGCTCACCTTATTTTACACAGTTTTAAATTAAAAGTGAGCGAATACGTAATATTTCACACGCCCATAAACATAAGAATATAAGAATTAGGAGCAGCAGTTGGCAATACGGTCTTTCGAGCCCCTCATTGAATGAGATCATGGCAGATCTTCGACCTCAAATCCACATTCTCCTTACACCCAGCCCATCTTTATATCCCTTGATTCTTGTAGAGTCCAAAAATACCGAGGACTGAACAGAGAGAAGGGAGTTTCTCTTCCTGTATTGATCTAAAGCTGAGAACAAAAGACGAGAAAGTGACAGAAAAAAGGCAGGCATAATGTGTTAGCTGTGGCTCAGTGGGTAGCACACTCGCTTCTGACTCTAGAGGGTTCTGGGTTAACGTCCCACTGCAGGAACTTATAGCCCATAAATCT
Organism: Squalus acanthias; assembly: GCA_030390025.1. Classification (NCBI taxonomy): domain Eukaryota; kingdom Metazoa; phylum Chordata; class Chondrichthyes; order Squaliformes; family Squalidae; genus Squalus; species Squalus acanthias. The sequence goes on along the minus strand of JASTWF010000034.1, from coordinate 1,854,731 downwards.
AGGCTGAGACTCCAGTGTAGTGCTGAGGGAGTGCTGCACTGTCGGAGGTGCCGTCTTTCAGATGAGATGTTAAACAACGTCCCTTTCTGCGCTCTCAGGTGGACGTAAAGGATCCCATGACACTATTTTGAAGAGGAGCAGGGGAGTTATCCCCGGTGTCATGGCCAATGTTTATCCAACAATCAACATAACAGAAACAGATTATCTGGTCATTATCACATTGCCTTTTGTGGGAGCTTGCTCTGCACTAATTGGCTGCCATGTTTCCCACAATACAACAGTGACTTCGCTTCCAAAATTACTTCATTGGCCGTAAAGCGTTTTCAGATGTCCGGTGGGCGTGAAAGGTGCTATATAAATGCAAGTCTTTCTTTCTTAAAAGATAGAATCATAGAATGGTTACAACGCAGAAGGAGGCCATTCGGCCCGTCGAGCCCGTGCCAGTTCTCTGCAAGAGCACTTCAGCAACTCCCACCCCCATGCGCTTGCCCCAAAGCCGTGCAATTTTTTTCCTTCAGGTACTTATCCAATTCCCTTTTGAAAGCCACAACTGAATCTGCCTCCTCCACCCTTTAAGGCAGTGCATTCCAGATCCTAGCCACTCGCTGCGTAAAAAAGTTTTTTCTCATGTCCCCTTTGGTTATTCTGCCAATCATCATAAATCTGTGTCCTCTGATTCGTGACCTTTGCAACAATGGGAACAGTTTCTCTCTATCTACTCTGTCCAGAACACTCATGATTTTGAACACCTCTATCACATTTCTATACTCTAAGCCTCTATTTATGAAGCCCAGGATCCCGTATACTTTTTTAACCACCTTTTCAACCTGCCCTGCAACCTTCAACGATTTGTTTCTCTGTTCATGCACCACTTTTAGAATGGTACCCTTTAGTTTATATTGTCTCTCCTCATTCTTCATACCAAATTGTATCATTTCACACTTTTCTGCATTAAATTTCATCTGCCACGTGTCCGCCCATTTCACCAGCATGTCTCTGTCCTCTTCAAGTCTATCACTATCCTCCTCACTGTTCACTATACTTCCAAGTTTTGTGTCATCTGCAGATTTTGAAATTGTGCCCATTACCCCCAAGTCCAAGTCATTAACAGATATCAAAAAAAGCAGTGATCCTAGTACCGACCCCTGGGGAACACCACTGTGTACCTTCCTCCAGTCCAGAAAACAACCGTTCACCACTACTCACAGTTTCCTGTCACTTAACTAATTTCTTATCCATGCTGCACTGTCCCTTTTATTCCATGGGCTTCAACTTTGCTGGCAAGCCTATTATATGGCACTTTATCAACGTCTTTTTGAAATCCATGTCAACCGCATTCCGCTCATCAACCCTCTCTGTTAAATGATCAGAAAGCACGTCAAGTTAGTTAAACACGATTGCCTTTGACAAATCCGTGCTGGATTTCCTTAATTAAATCCACACTTGTCCTAGTGACTGTTAATTTTGTCCCGGATTATCGTTTCTAAAAGCTTCCCAACCACCCAGGTTAAACTGACTGCTCTGTATTTTGTGGGTTTATCCTTACACCCGTTTTTGAACAAGGGTGTAACATTTGCAATTCTCCAGTCTTCTGGCACCACACCGTATCGAAGGAGGATTGGAAGATTCTGGCCACTACCTCCGCAAATTTCCCCCCTTCCCTCAGCATCCTAGGATGCATCCCATCCGCTCCTGGTGACTTATCTACTTTAAGTACAGCCAGCCTTTCTAGTACCTCGTCTTATCAATTTTTAGCCCATCCAGTATCTCAACCACCTCCTCTTTCACTATGACTTTGGCAGGAGTTTCTTCCTTGGTAAAAACAGATGCAAAGTATTCATTTAGTATCTCAGCCATGCCCTCTGCCTCCATTCGTAGGTCTCCTTTTTGGCCCTTAATCAGCCGCACCCCACCTCTTCATACCCGTTTACTATTTATATGCCTTTAGAAGACTTTTGGATCCAATTTTTTGTTAACTGCCAATCTATTCTAATACACTCTCTTTGCCCCTCTTATTCCCTTTGACACAGCATCTCTGAACTTTCTATATTCAGCCTGGTTCTCACTTGAATTCTGAACTTGATATCTGTCATATGTCCACTTATATGAGACTGAAAGACAGGGAGAGGTACAGAGGGAAAGAAATTAACTTTAAAAGGTGAATTGGATAAATACCTGAAGGGGAACAATTTGCAGGACTATGGGAAAAGAGCAAGGGAATGGGAATAATTTGAGGGGTGAGGCCATGGTGGGATTTGAACATGAGGAGAAGAATATTTAAATCGAGTTGTTGCCGGATCGGCAGCCAATGTTGATCAGTGATCACCGGGGTGACGGGTGAACGGGACATGATGTGTGTTAGGATATGGGCAGCAGAGTTTTGGATGAGCTCTAGTTTACGGAGGCTTGTTACTGGGAGGATGGCCCGGAGAGTATTGGAATAGTCGAGTCTGGATTTAACAAAGGCAAGAATGAGGGTTTATGCAGCGGAAGGGCTGAGGTGGAGCGGAGATGGGTGAAATTTTGGGGGTGGTAGTCGGCAGGACTGGTGATTCAGAAGATATGAGTTCGGAACTCAGCTCAGGGACAAAGAGATCGCAGAGGTTGCAAACAGCCTGGTTCAGCCTCAGACATTGACCAGGGAGGGGGCCTGAATCGGTAGATAGAGAATGGAGTTTGTGACGGAGAATGAAGACAATGGCTTCGCTCTTCCCAAGATTTAAATGACAAAAACAGTAATTTAGTGAAACGTGATTTTCAGATCCAATTTCTGGATATAGAGACTTACCAACGACACCAACAGCAGCAAATAATGAAGAATAGTAATACAGTTAGCAAAGGTTTGCAAGGTTAATAGCTGGATAGAGAGACTTACCTGGAACAACAACTGCAGCAAGGAGGGGAGAGTTAACGACACGAACAGTAATACAGTAAAACATGGTTAACAGAATAGCTCAATAGAGAGACTTACCAGGAACACCAACAGCAGCAAGGAGGGGATAGTAAATGTATTTAACAATCTGAAATGCCAACTGTATCCGCAGGTCTAATGATATTTCATCATAAAATGCTGAAAGAAAGTCAACCTGCCAGCTGAAACTCCTGCCCATTGTTGTAACATTCCAATCTACTGTTCTCCGATTCTGATCCATTGTTGTAACATTCCAATCTACTGTTCTCAGATTCCGACTCTCTCTCTCTGGAGCAGCGCGCTGATCCCTGTCAGTGCCGGAGGTGATGCTCTCACTGACACTATGGGATAACACATTGAAAGGAGTCCCTTATTAATAGAAGAGGGAAACCCTGCACTGATACAATCAGAGTCCATGGAGACTGACATTAATTACAGTCACTAAACAAACATCTTCAGTTAACCCGTGGAGACTGACATTAATTACACTCACTGAACAAACAGCTTCAGTTAACCCCTTTCAATCCAGCACGTTTTGTACCCCAATAAAGTAGAACATTTACCCGGTCTGGATGGGAAGTATAAGGATTGCTGAGGGAAGGAATGGTGGAAATAGTGCAGGCTCTGGCCAGAATATTTCAATCCTCCTCGGATATGGGAATGGTGCCATAGGACAGGTGGGTTGAAAATGTTACACCCTGTTTAAAAAAGGAGAGAGGGATAAACCCTGTAACTGGAGGCCAGTCAGCCTAACGTCAGTGGTGGGGAAAACTCTAGAGGCCATATTCACGGAGAAAAGTTTCTGTCTTTGGAAAAAACATGGATTAATAAATGACAACCAGCACGGATATGTTAACGGCAAAGTGTGTCTGACAAACTTTGTTTTTTGTTCTTTGATGAAGTAACGGAAATGGTTGATGAGGGTAGTGCGGTTGATGTTGTGTATATGGACATTCAAAATGCATTTGATGAAGTACAATTGAATAGACTTGATAGGACCAAAGGGACAGTGGCAGTGGGGATCAGACATTGGCTAAGTGACAGAAAACCGGGAGTAGTAGTGAACGGTTGTTGTTCAGACTGGAGGGAAGGGTTCATAGGTATCCCCCAGATGTCGCTATTCGACTACTGCTCTTTTTGATATATATTAATGATATTGATATATATATATATATATAGATATATATATTCATATACATATATACACGCACACACAGAGCGGGATAAGGTAGGCTTCAGGATGACATAGACAGACTGCTGAAATGAGCAAATTGATGAAAGGTGCCGTCGACAGTGCTATTATGTGGCACTTACTCACTAATAACCTTCTCACCGATGCCCAGTTTGAGTTCCGCCAGGACCACTCGGCTCCAGACCTCATTACAGCCTTGGTCCAAACATGGACAAAGGAGCTGAATTCCAGTGGTGAGGAGAGAGTGACTGCCCTTGACATCAAGGCAGCATTGGACTGAGTGCGGCATCAAGGAGCCCCAGTAAAATTGTGGCAATGGAAAGCAGGGGGAAAACTCTCCACTGGCTCGAGTCATACCCGGCACAACGGAAGATGGTTGTTGTTTTTGGAGGTCAATCATCACAGCCCCAGGACATCGCTGCAGCAGTACATCAGGGCAGTGTCCTCGGCCCAACCATCTTCAGCTATTTCATCAATGACTTTCCCTCCATCCTATGGTCAGAAGTGGGGATGTTCGCTGATGATTGCTCAGTATTCAATTCTAGTCACAACTCCTCAGATAATGAAGCAGTCCATGCGCGCATGCAGCAAGACCTGGATGACATTCAGCCTTGGGTTGATAAGTGGCAAGTAATAATCACACGAAACAAGTGCCAGGCAATGACAATCTCCAACAAGAGCCACATCCCCTTAACATTCAATGGGATTACCATCGCCTTATCCGTCACCATCAGTATCCTGGGGGGTTCCATTAACCAGAACCTTAACTGGACCAACCACATAAATACTGTGGCTAACAGAGCAGGTCAAGGCTGGGTATTCTGCGGCGAGTGTCTCACATCCTGACTCGCCAAATCCTTTCCACCATCTACAAGGCACAAGTCAGGAGTGTGATGGAATACTCTCCACTTGTCTGGATGAGTGCAGCTCCAACAACACTCAAGAAGCTCGACATCATCCAGGTCAAAGCAGCCCACTTGATTGGTACCCCATCCATCACCATAAAGGGGTAGAGAGGGTGGTAAAAAGGGAGGGTGTCGCGGTATTGATTAAATAAACTATTACAGCTGTGACGAGAGATGATATGTTGGAGGGATCATCAAACGAGGCCATATGGGTCGAATGGAAAAACAAAAAAGGGGCGACCACACTGCTGGGAATGTACTCTCGACCCCCAAACAGTGAGAGGGAGATAGAAGAGCAAATATGTCGACACATTTCTGAGAAGTGCAAAAACTATAGGGCAGTAATAGTAGGAGATTTGAACTACCCCAATATTAACTGGGATAAGCTGGGTTTGTTTTCCTTGCAACAGAGGAGGCCTGCTCCTGCTCCTATTTCTTATGTTATGTTCTTAAACATTTACTCCCTCCACCACCGGCGCACCGTGGCTGCAGTGTGTACCATCTACAAGATGCACTGCAGCATCTTGCCAAGGTTTCTTCGCCAGTACCTCCCAAACATGCAGCCTCTACCACCTAGAAGGACAAGGGCAGCAGGAGCATGGGAACACCATCACCTATAACTTCCCCTCCAAGTCACACACCATCCTGACTTGGAAGTATATCACCATTCCTTCATTGTCGCTACGTCAAAATCCTGCAACTCCCTCCATAACAGCACTGTGGGAGCGCCTTTCCATCACCGACTGCAGCGGTTCACCATCACCTTCTCAAGTGCAACTAGGGATGGGCAATAAAAGCTCGGCATGCCAGCGATGACCACAGCCCATGAATGAATAAAAAAGAAAAACAAAATAGATGGAAGATGAAATTCCATAAATTGCATCGATTTTAGAGCGTTTGCCGCGGATTGGAATGTAGCAAATGTAACCCCAATATTTAAGAAAGGAGGGAGAGAGAAAACGGGGAACTACAGATCACTTTTCCTCACATCAGTAGTAGGGAAAATGCTAAAATATATTAAGGACGTAGTAACAGGGCAGTTAGAAAATTATAATAGGATTGGGCACAGTCAACACGGATTTATGAAAGGGAAATCGTGTTTGACAAATTTGTTAGAGTTTTTTGAGGTTGTAACTAGCAGAACAGATAAGGGGGAGACAGTAGATGTGGTAGATTTGGATTTTCAGAAGTCATTCGATAAGGTGCCGCACAAGAGGTTATTAAACAAAATGGGATTGGGGGTAATATTCTAGCATGGGTTGAGGATTGGTTAACGGACAGAAAACAGAGAATAGCAATAAACGAGTCATTTTCGGTTTGGCAGGCTGTAACTAGTGGGGTACCGCAAGAATCAGTGTTTGGGCCACAGCTATTTACGATATATATCAATGATTTGGATGAGGGGACCAAATGCAATATATCCAAGTTTGCTGATGATACAAAGCTGGGTGGGAATGTAAGTTGTGAGGAGGATACAAGGAGGCTTCAAGGGGATATAGAAAGGCTAAGTGAATGGGCAAGAACATGGCAAATGGAATATAATGTGGAGAAATGTGCAGTTAGGAAAAATAGTAAAGCAAGGTATTTTTTAAATGTTGAGAGATTGGGAAATGTTGGTGTTCAGAGGGACCTGGGTGTCCTTGTACATGAATCACTGAAAGGTAACATGCAGGTACAGCAAATAATTAGGAAAGCAAATGGTATGTTGGCCTTTATTACAAGAGGATTTGAATATAAGAGTAAAGACGTCTTACTGCAATTATATAAGGCCCTGGTGAGACCACACCAGGAGTACTGTGTACAGTTTTGGTCTCCTTACCTAAGGAAGGATATAATTGCCAAAGAGGGAGTGCAACGAAGGTTCACCAGACTGGTTCCTGGGATGGGGGGATTGTCCTATGAGAACAGATTGAGTAGACTAGGCCTATGTTCTCTAGAATTTAGAAGAATGAGAGGTAATCTCATGGAAATATATAAAATTCTTAGCGGGCTTAACAGGGTAGATGCAGTGAGGATGTTTCCCCTGGCTCGGGAGTCTAGAACAAGGGGTCACAGTATCAGCAAAAGACGTCGGCCAGTTAGGTCCGAGATGAGGACAAAATTCTTCACTCGGAGGGTGGTGAATCTTTGCAATTCTCTACCCCAGAGGGCTTTGGATGCTCAGTCGTTGAGTATATTCAAAACAGAGATTGAAAGATTTTTGAATATTAAGGGAATCAAGGACAATGGTGATAGTTCAGGAAAGTGGAGTTCAGGTAGAAGATCAGCCATGACCTTCCTGAATAGCGGAGCAGGATCGATGGGCCAAATGGTCTACTCCTGCTCCTATTTCATATTTTCCTATTTTCTAACTCTCAATATCTATCCCTGTCTTTCTCTTCCCTCTGCCTCTCTCATCCTGTCTGTCTCTCTCTGGCTGTCTGTGGCTCTCCCCCTTACTTTCTGTCTCTCTATTTCTATCTCTCAATCTGCCCCCTCTCTTTGTTTATATTTCTCTCTTTCTGTCTGTCTGACTCTCTCTATGGCCCACTCAATGACCCTCCCAATGTCTCGCTCTATGTTTCAGTCAATGTCTCTCTCAATGTCCCTCTCAATGTATCCCTGATTTTAATCGCTCCACCATTGGTGGCCATGCCTTCAGCTGCCTGGGCCCTAAGCTCTGGAATTCTGTCCGTAAACCTCTCTGCCTCTCTCTCCTCAATCAAGACGCTCCTTAAAAATTACCTCTTTCACCAAGCTTTTGGCTATCTGCCCAAATATCTCCTTATGTGGCTCGATGTCAAATGTTGTTTGATAGCACTCCTGTGAAGCGCCTTGGGATGTTTTACTACGTTAAAGGCGCTATATAAATATAAGTTGTTGTTGTGTTTTGCTTATTTCCAATTTAAGAATTAACTTTACTCTCTTGTTTATTGGTGATCATACCCAATTTAACAATTAGCTGCGGCAGTTTTACCCTGTGTATTGGTTATCATACCCAACTTAACAATTTACTGTGAGTTTTACGCCGTGTATTGGTTATCATACCCAATTTAACAATTTACTGTGACAGTTTTAACAAGTGTATTGGTTATCATACCCAATTTAACAATTAACTGTGACAGTTTTACTCTGTGTATTGGTTATCATACCCAATTTAACACTTAACTGTGATAGTTTTAACAAGTGTATTGGTTATCATACCCAATTTAACAATTAACTGTGACAGTTTTACCCTGTGTATTGGTTATCACACCCAATTTAACAATTAACTGTGACAATTATACCCTGTGTATTGGTTATCATACCCAATTTAACAATTTACTGTGACAGTTTTAACAAGTGTATTGGTTATCATACCCAATTTAACAATTAACTGTGACAGTTTTACCCTGTGTATTGGTTATCATACACAATTTAACAATTAACTGTGACAGTTCTACCCTGTGTATTGGTTATCATACACAATTTAGCAATTAACTGTGACAGTTTCACCCTGTGCATTGGTTATTCGACCCAATTTAACAATTAACTGACAGTTTTACCCTGTGTATTGGTTATCATACCCAATTTAACAATTAACTGGTACGATAGCAAAATACTGCGGATGCTGGAAATCTGAAATAACAACAGAAAACGCTGGAAAAACTCAGCAGGCCAGGCAGCATCCGTGGAGAGAGAAAGAGAGTTAACGTTTCAGGTCGATGACCTTTCATCAGAACTGTGAAGAGCCGGAAATCAAATAGATTTAAGGCCAGAGTAAAGCTGGGAAAAGGGGGAGGGGATAAAAGAACAAAGGGGGAGATGAAGAGACATTAAGAGACATTAAGAGATATGCAAGGCTAGAGGTGGTGTTAATGTGACAGATTAAGGCTGAAAGAAGTGTGAAATCCACTGGCAGAATGAAGGACAGCTGCCAGCTTCTAGGAGGAAAAAAAAAAGGTGGGGGGGGGGCAAATAAAAGGGTGGAAAAAATAAAATATAAATGTGATTGGAGCTGAGGTTATGATCTAAAATTGTTGAACTCGATATTGAGTCCAGAGGGCTGTTGCGTGCCTAAACGAAAGATGAGGTGCTGTTCCTCGAGCTTACGCTGCGCTTCCGTGGAACAGTGTAATAGGCCGAGGACGGTGAGGTCAGAGTGGGAGTGAAGCGGTGAATTAAAGTGACAGGCCACCGGGAGCTCGGGGTCCCCCTTACGGACTGAACGGAGGTGTTCCGCAAAGCGGTCACCCAATCTGCGTTTGGTCTCCCCAATGTAGAGGAGACCACTCTGACCTCACCGTCCTCGGCCTATTACACTGTTCCACGGAAGCGCAGCGTAAGCTCGAGGAACAGCACCTCATCTTTCGTTTAGGCACGCTACAGCCCTCTGGACTCAATATCGAGTTCAACAATTTTAGATCATAACCTCAGCTCCAATCACATTTATATTTTATTTTTTCCACCCTTTTATTTGCCCCCCCCCCCACCTTTTTTTTTCCTCCTAGAAGCTGGCAGCTGTCCTTCATTCTGCCAGTGGATTTCACACTTCTTTCAGCCTTAATCTGTCACATTAACACCACCTCTAGCCTTGCATATCTCTTAATGTCTCTTAATGTTACAATTAACTGACAGTTTTACCCTGTGTATTGGTTATCATACCCAATTTAACAAGTAACTGACAGTTTTCCCCTGTGTATTGGTTATCATACCCAATTTAACAATTAACTGTGACAGTTTTTCCCTGTGTATTGGTTATCATACCCAAATTAACAAGTAACTGACAGTTTTACCCTGTGTATTGGTTTATTGTTAATTTGGATATGATAACCAATACACAGGGTAAAACTGTCAGTTAATTGTTAAATTAGGTATGATAACCAACAGTTTTACCCTCTGTATTGGTTATCATATACAATTACACAATTAACTGTGACAGTTTCACACTGTGTATTGTTTATTATACCCAATTTAACAATTAACTAACTTTATGCACTTCTGTATTATTTATCAAGTCAAATTTAAATAACTGTAGCTCTTGTTTCCCCTCTATGCTTTATGTCAATTTTTACAAATAATTGCAACGTTCTGAATAAAATAATAAATAAGATCAGGAGTAGGCCCATTTAGACGCTCAAGTTTGTAAAAAAGCGAGAAATAGAGAAATACTCACCAACCAATCACTTAACTGCTTTCTGGTGACGTCACACTTCGATTACCTTTTACTTCTTTGCACTCACCGGTCCATTGTATCTCAGCGTGTCCCGGGTTTTGAACTCTCCCGGGTTTTGGCGCTCTCGCCCTGTTCCCGGGTTTTGAACTCTCCCAGGTTTTGGCGCTCTCGCCCTGTTCCCGCTGCATTTGAACTCTCCCGGGTTTTGGCGCTCTCACTCTCCTCCCGCTGTTTTTGAACTCTCCCGGGTTTTGACGCTCTCGCTCTCCTCCCGCTGCTTTTGAACTCTCCCGGGTTTTGGCGCTCTCGCTCTGCTCTAGCTGCTTTTCAACTCTCCCGGGTTTTGGCGCTCTCGCTCTGCTCCCGCAGCTTTTGAACTCTCCCGGGTTTTGGCGCTATCGCTCTGCTCCCGCTGCTTTTGAACTCTCCCAGGTTTTAGCGCTGCTCCCGCTGCATTTGAACTCTACAGGGTTTTGGCGCAATCGCTCTGCACCCGCTGCCTTTGAACTCTCCCCGGTTTTTGCGCACTCGCTCTGCTCCCGTTGCTTTTGAACTTCCTGTGTCACAGGGGTATAGTTTACAGGGGTTATCACGTGGGTATACTATACAGGGGATTGTCACGGGTATAGTACACAGGGGGTGTCACAGGGGTATAGTATACAGGGGCCTTTCACAGGGGTGTAATAAGCAGGGGTGGGTGTCACGGGTATATTATACAGGGGGTGTCACAGGGGTATAGTATACAGGGGGCTTTCACAGGGGTGTAGTATAAAGGGGGAGTGTCACATTGGTATAGTATACAGTGCCGTGTCACGGGTAGGATACAGGGGAAGCGTCACGGGTATAGTGTTCAGGGGGTGTCACAGGTTTATAGTATACGTGCGTGGTGTCAAAGGGCTATGGTATACAGGGGTTGTGTAACAGGGGTATTGTACACAGAGGGTGTGTCACTGGTATAGTATACAGGGGATGTTACTGGTATATTGTACAGGGGGTGTCACAGGGCTATAGTATACAGGGGTTTTACAGGGGAATAGTATACAGGGGTTGTCACGTGTAAAATATTAAGGGGGAGTCTCACGGGTATAGTATACAGGGGTGTCACAGGTATAGTATACATGGTTGGTGTCAGAGGGGTATAGTATACAGGGGATGGGTGTTACAGGGGAATAGTATACAGGAGTTGTCACGGGTATAGTATTAAGGGGAAGTTTCACGGGTACAATATACAGGGGTGTGTCACGGGTACAGTGTACAGGGGGTGTCACACGTATAGTATACAGGGGAGTGTCACAGGGCTATAGTATACAGGGGATTGTAAAGGTTATAGTATACTGGCGGTGTCACAGGTATAGTATAGAGGTGGTGTCAGAGGGGAATAGTATACGGGGGAGTGCCGCTGGGGTATAATATACGGGGGGTGTCACGGGTATAGTATACAGGGAATGTCACAGGGGTATAGTAAATGTAGTGTCATGGGTATAATATACAGGGGAGTGTCACGGGTATAGTATACAGGGGAGTGTCACAGGGGTATAGTAAATGTAGTGTCATGGGTATAATATATAGGGGAGTGTCACGGGTATAGTATACAGGGGAGTGTCACAGGGGTACAGTATACAGGGGAGTGTCATAGGGGTACAGTATACAGGGGGAGTCAAAGGTATAGTTCATAGGGGTTGTCACGGTATAATTTATAGGGGATTTCGCGGGTCTATTATACACAGTTATTATGTGGAAGAGAGTATCACAGTCTAAGGATAAGTGGTAAGCAAATTAGGACTGAGATGAGGAGCAATTTCTTCAGCCAGAGAGTGGTGAACCTGTGGAATTCTCTACCACAGAAGGCAGTTGAGGCCATTTCATTAAATATATTCAAGAAGGAGTTAGATATGTTTCTTAAGGCTAAAGGGATCAAGGGATATGGGGAGAAGGCAGGGACAGGGTACTGAATTTGGATGATCAGCCATGATCTCATTAAATGGCGGAGCAGGCTCGAGGGGCCGAATGGCCTACTCCTGCTCCTATCTTCTGTGCTTCTATGCTATGCACAGGGGCATTACACAGGGCGTCGTATATGGCGGATATTTTACAGGGGTGATGGAGATAAACTTGGTGATTAGAAACAGCGGAGGGGATGAATTAACAGGGGGGGGGGATAAAAACGGGCAGTTCAAGGGGATCGCGGATTTAGAAATACAGATGGGGGGATAAACGGCAGGGCGGGTGACAGCCCGGGGGCTTAAAAGCCACTGGTGGTGTGGGTTGCAATCACAGGTAGGTAAAATACGGGTTAGAAACAGAGTACAGCTGTCTTTAACTGGCCCCATCAAACGTTCCCAGGACAGCTAGAACAGGGATTGGATAAAGAGTGAAGCTCCCGCTACACTGTCCCATCAAATACTCCCAGGGCAGGTACAGCACGGGTTAGATACAGAGTAAAGCTCCCTCTACACTCTCCCATCAAACACTCCCAGGGCAGGTACAGCATCGGTTAGATAAAGAGTAAAGCTCCCTCTACACTGTCTCATCAAACACTCCCAGGGTAGGTAGAGCACAGGTTAGATACAAAGTAAAGCTCCCTCTAAATACTTAAGAAAAGACATTCTTGCTCTCGAGTCAGTCCAAAGAAGGTTCACTCGGTTAATCCCGGGGATGAGGGGATGGACATATGAGGAGAGGTTGGGTAGATTGGGACTCTACTCATTGGAGTTCAGAAGAATGAGAGGCGATCTTATTGAGACACATACGATTGTGAAGGGGTTGGATCTGGCGGATGCGGGGAGGATGTTGCCGATGATGGGTGAAATTAGAACTAGGGGGCATAGTCTTAGAATAAGGGGCTGTTCTTTCAAAACTGAGATGAGAAGGAACTACTTCACTCAGAGGTTGGTAGGTCCATGGAATATGCCGCCCCAAAATGCTGTAGAAGCTACATCATTACATAAATTTAAAACGGAAATAGACAGTTTCCTAGAAGTAAAGGGGATTAAGGGTTACGGGGAGCGGGCAGGAATTTGGACATGAGTCTAGGTTCGGATCGGTCATGGCCCTGTGGGTAGCGTAGCGGGCCCAGGGGCCGTGTAGCCTGATCCTGCTGCTATTTCGTGTGTCCAATTCTGTTAGGTTCAGGAGATGGTTCTGTGATAATAGATTTGCGGTTAGGATCAGATCAGCCATGATCTTATTGAATGGCGGAGCAGGCTCGAGGGGCCAATTGGCCTACTCCTGCTCCTATTTCTTATGTTCTTATGTTCTTCACACTGTCCCATCAAACACTCCAAGGGCAGGTACAGCACGGGTTGGATACAGATTAAAGCTCCCTCTACACTGTCCCATCAAACACTCCCAGGGAGGTACAGGACTGTAATTATTTAATGGCCATCAATATAAGATAGTCAGTAATAAATCCAACAAATAATTCAGGAGAAACATCTTTACCCAGCGAGTGTTGAGAATGTGGAACTCGCTGCCACATGGAGTAGTTGAGGCGAATAACATCAATGCATTTTAGGGGAAGCTGGATAAGTACATGAGGGAGAGAGGAATAGAAGGATGTGCGATGAAGTAGGGTGGGAGGAGGCTCGTGTGGAACAGAACCACCGGCATGGACCTGTTTGGCCGAATGGTCTGTTTCTGTGCTGTAAATACTATGTAATGTAATAGATTAAAATTCCTTCTACACTGCCCCATCAAATACTCCAAGAGCAGGTACAGCATGGGTTAGATACAGGTACACTGCCTCATCAAACATTTCCACAGCAGGTGCAGCACTTGTTAGGTAAAGGGTAAATCTCCCTCTACACTGTGCCATAAAATTCTCCCAAGGCAAATACAGCACTAGTAAAGCTCCTGCTACCCAATCCCATCAAATACACCCAGGGCAGGTACAGCACAGACCTTCCCTTTTGTTCTTTCCTCCCATCCCCCCTTTCCCTGCCTCTATGCATGCTTAAAATCTGTTACATCTGTAACATTTCCAGTTCTGATGAAAGGTCATCGAGCTGAAACATTGACTCTGTTTCTCTCTCCACAGATGCTGCCTGACCTGCTGAGCAATGTTCCCTGGAAGGTTCTTGGCCGCGCGGCGATCTGTAAGATCCTGCGCACTTACATTCACAGGCCGCACAGTGAGCTGGAGCGGGCGGAGGTTTCCAATACCCAAACACCCGGGATGCAAAGTAAAGCTCCGTCTGGACTGTGCCATCAAACATTCCCAGGGCAATAACAGCACGGGTTATATAAAGATTAAAGTTCTCTGCACTGTCCCAATCAAATGCTCCCAGGGCAAGTACAGCACTGATCCCAACTCATCGCCAGGGCTGGGGAGAGATAACCTCGCCGCCTTCTTCACAAGTTTAACCATGTTATTCACTTTTTGATTTGAGCTCCGTTTGGAATTAGACTTTATTTTATTTTTTGTTGTTGTATGTTTAACGACAGCATTGAAGGGGGAAATGGAATCTTGGAGAATATGATTTTGGAAGAAACAGAAGCAAAAATCAATTTCCTCCTCATCTAAGCAAGTTTCAATCAGGTCTTGAAGTCCAAACGTTTTTAATGAGGTTCTGAACTGCTTAAAATGTTTTAAAATTGAAATTACTCAATTTTTGATTGTGAGCGATCAAGTGAAGCGATTAGCTTTACACAGACATGCAACCATGGTGCTGAGGAGGGGGGGGGGGCAGGGGAGGATTTGTAGGAGTTGTATATTACTTTTACATTTATTTAAAAAAATATTTACCATTAAGACATATAGAAAAAACACTTTGTTTATTCAGAAAGACACAGAAAATACTTTGATTAAACTGATGACGTACAATTCGATTGAATGTTTGATACGGGAGATTAAAAATTGTGAGTACAATGAAGTTTATTTCCCGCCTTTAATTGTGAAGTACCTAAAATAATTCAACATTTTTCTTCATAAGACCAGGAATAATATTGTGGAGAATGTTTGAGCGAAAAACACTGAGCGAAATTGGTAAATTATAAATCTTTACATCAACATATGAGTAAAGATTTCCGAGTCAGTCTGACTGGTTCTCCTGTCCAGAAAGAAAGACAGCTGTTTATTTCTGTTAAATCACAGTTTTTCCTGCTTTTTGTTTATAATTCAGTGACACAAATTGTGTATGTGTTTTTCTACACTTGAGAATAAGTGCTGCATATCTGACCTGTTACATGGGTGGTGTGCTGGTTCAAGAAGACCACGTTTATTCATGGATGTTATTGAAGTTGAAAATACGGATACCCGTTTTGTTCAGTGCTTTTTAATACTGCGAATTAAAGAACTACAACATTTCATATTTGTTGTCTGGTTGCATTGTGATTAATCTAATAACTTACGTGGACGTAATATGTGGATGGAAT
Source organism: Squalus acanthias (assembly GCA_030390025.1). Lineage (NCBI taxonomy): Eukaryota > Metazoa > Chordata > Chondrichthyes > Squaliformes > Squalidae > Squalus > Squalus acanthias. The sequence continues at coordinate 1,839,216 of JASTWF010000034.1, read as the reverse complement.
ATAATGCTGAGAAATGTGAAGTTATCCACTTTGCTTTTCTATTTTTCCTACAAGAGTATGTTTTAAATGGTGAGAGATTGGGAAATGTTGGTATTCAGAGGGACCTGGGTGTCCTTGTACACGAATCACAGAACTTTAACCTGCAGGTGCAGCAAGCAATTAGGAAAGCAAATGGTATGTTGGCCGTCATTACAAGAGGATTTGAGTATAAAAGTAAATAAGTCTTATTGCAATTATATAGGGCCCTGGTGAGGTATACACCTGGAGTACTGTGTACAGTGTTGGTCTCCTTAACTAAGGAAGGGTATACTTGTGCAAGGAAAGTTCACCAGACTGGTTCCTGGGATGGGGGGATTGTCCTATGAGGAGAGATTGAGTAGACGAAGCCTATATTCTCTAGAGTTTAGAAGAATGAGGTGTGATCTAATTGAAACATACAAAATGCTTACTATGCTTGACTGGTTAGATGCAGGGAGGATGTTTCCCCTGGTCTGGGAGTCTAGAACCAGGGGTCACAGTCTCAGAATAAGGGGTCGGCCATTTAGGAATGAGATGAGGAGAAATTTCTTCATTCAGAGGGTGGTGAATATTTGGAATTCTATAGCCCAGAGAGCTGTGGAGACTCAGTCATTGAGTATATTCAAGACACAGATCGATAGATTGTTGAATATTGAAGGAATCAAGGGATATGGGGATATTGCAGGAAAGTGGAGATGAGTTAGAAGAACAGCCATGATCATATTGAATGGCGGAGCAGGCTCGAAGGGCCAAAAGGCCTACTCCTGCTCCTATTTCTTATGTTCTTAAAGCTCCCTTAATACTGTCCCATCAAATAATTCCAGGCAGGCGCACAAAAGAAAAATACTGTGGATGCTGGAAATCTGAAGTAAAAACAGAAAATGCTGGAAATACTCAGCAGGTCAGGCACCATCTGTGGAGAGAGAAAAAGAGTCAACGTTTAGAAACATAGAAACATAGAAACAGGAGTAGACCATTCGGTCCTTCGAACCTGCACCGCCATTCAATGCGTTCATGGCTGAACATGCTACTTCAGTACGCCATTCCTGCTTTCTCGCCATACCCCTTGATCCCCCTAGTTGTGAGTATTATATCTAACTCCCTTTTGAATATATTTAGCGAACTGGCCTCAACAACCTTCTGTGGAAGAGAATTCCATAGATTCACCACTCTCTGGGTGAAGAAGTTCCTCCTCAGCTCAGTCTTAAATGGCTTCCCCTTAATCCTTAGACTGTGACCCCTGGTTCTAGTTTTCCCTAACATTGGGAACATTCTACCCGCATCTAATTTGTCTAAACCAGTCAGGATTTTAAATGTCTCTATAAGATCCCCCCTCATTCTTCTGAACTCCAGAGGATACAAGTTCAGTTGACCCAATCTTTCTTGATATGTCAGTCCGGCCATCCCAGGAATCAATCTAGTGAACCTTCGCTGCACTCCCTCAATAGCAAGAATGTCCTTCCTTAAGTTCGGAGACCAAAACTGCGCACAATACTCCAGGTGTGGCCTCACCAAGGCCCTGTACAACTGCAGCATCACCTCCCTACTCCTGTACTCAAATCCCCTTACTATGAAGGCCATCATTCCGTTTGCTTTCTTGACTGCCTGCTGCACTTGCATTCCCACCTTCAGTGACTGATGTACCATGACGCCCATGTCTCGTTGCACCTCCCCTTTCCCAAATCTGCCACCATTCAGGTAATAGTCCGCCTCTCTATTTCTACCACCAAAGTGGATAACCTCACATTTATCCACATTGTACTTCATCTGCCATACATTTGCCCATTCACCCAACCTGTCCAAGTCACTCTGTAGCCTCCTAGCATCCTCCTCATTGTTCACACTGCCTCCCAATTTAGTGTCATCCGCAAATTTGGAGATATTACTTTTAATCCCTTCGTCCAAATCATTAATATATAATGTAAACAGCTGGGGTCCCAGCACCGAACCCTGCGGTACCCCGCTGGTCACTGCCTGCCATTCTGAAAAGTACCCATTTACTCCTACTCTTTGTTTCCTGTGTGCCAACCAGTTCTCAATCCACGTCAACACATTACCCCCAATCCCATGTGCTTTAACTTTGCACACCAATCTCTTGTGTGGGACCTTGTCGAAGGCATTCTGAAAGTCCAAATACACCACAACTACTGGTTCCCCCCTGTCCACCCTATTGGAAATATCCTCAAAAAATTCCAGATTTGTCAAGCATGATTTCCCTTTCACAAATCCATGCTGACTTGGACCTATCATGTCGCCACTTACCAAATGGTCTGTTATGACATCTTTAATAATTGCTTCCATCATTTTACCCACGACCGATGTCAAGCTGACCGGTCTATAATTCCCTGCTTTCTCCCTCCCTCCTTTTTTAAAAAGAGGGGTTACATTGGCCACCCTCCACTCCATCGGAACTGATCCAGAGTCTAAGGAATGTTGGAAAATGATCGTCAATGCATCCACTATTTCCAAGGCCACCTCCTTAAGTACTCTGGGATGCAGACCATCAGGCCCCGGGGATTTTTCAGCCTTCAGTCCCATCAATTTCCCCAATACCTTTTCCCGACTAATAAGGATTTCCCTCAGCTCCTCCCTCTTACCAGATCCTCTGACCCCTTTTATTTCCGGCAGGTTGTGTGTGTCCTCCACAGTAAACACCGAACCAAAGTACTTGTTCAATTGATCGCCATTTCCTTGTTCCCCATTACGACTTCCCCTGTTTCCGACTGCAGGGGACCTACGTTTGTTTTTACTAACCTCTTTCTTTTTACATACTTATAGAAGCTTTTGCAGTCCATTTTAATGTTCTCTGCAAGCTTCCTTTCATATTTTATTTTCCCTGCCCTAATCAAACCCTTCGTCCTCCTCTGCTGAGTTTTGAAGTTCTCCCAGTCCCCGGGTTTGCTGCTACTTCTGGCCAATTTGTATGCAACTTCCTTGGTTTTAATACTATCCCTGATTTCCCTTGTTAGCCATGGTTGAGCCACCTTCCCTTTTTTATTTTTACGCCAGACCGGGATGTACAATTGTTGTAGTTCATCCATGCGATCTCTAAATGTCTGCCATTGCCCTTCCACTGATAGCCCCTTAAATATCGCTTGCCAATTTAACCTCGCCAATTCACACCTGATACCCTCAAAGTTGCCCTTATTTAAGTTCTGGACCATGGTCTCTGAATTAACTGTTTCCTTCTCCATCCTAATGTAGAACTCCACCATACTATGGTCACTCTTCCCCAGGGGGCCTCGTACCACAAGATTGCTGATTAGTCCTTCCTCATTACACAACACCCAGTCCAGGATGGCCTCCCCTCGAGTTGGTTCCTCAACATATTGGTTTAGGAAACAATCCCTTAAACACTCCAGGAAATCCTCCTCCACCGTATTGCTTCCAGTTTGAGTAGCCCAATCTATATGCATATTAAAGTCACCCATGATAACTGCCGTGCCTTTTTTGCACGCACCTCTGATTTCCTGTTTCATACCCTCCCCCACCTCACTACTGCTGTTTGGAGGTCTGTACACAACTCCCACTAACGTTCTCTGCCCTTTGGTGTTCTGCAGCTCAACCCATATTGATTCCACATCCTCCAAGCTGATGTCCTTCCTAGCTATTGCATTAATCTCCTCTTTAACCAGCAATGCTACCCCACCCCCTTTTCCTTTTTTTCTATCCTTTCTGAATGTTGAATACCCCTGGATGTTCAGTTCCCAGCCTTGATTGTTCTGGAGCCACGTCTCTGTAATCCCAATCACATCATATCCGTTAACATCTATTTGCACAGTCAATTCATCCACCTTATTACGGATACTCCTTGCATTAAGACACAGAGCCTTTAGGCTTCTGTTATTCACATCCTTTGTCCTTTTAGACTTATGATTTAGTATGGCCCTTTGTGTTTCTTCCCTTTGTTTACTCGGCCTTCCCCTATTGTTTCTCACCCTTCTAACATTTGTTTCTGATTGCATATTACTTCCCCCTGTTTCGCTACATAGGTTCCCATTCCCCTGCCATATTAGTTTAAATCCTTCCGAACTGCTTTAGCAAATATTACCCCGAGGACATCGGTTCCAGTCCTGCCCAAGTGCAGACCGTCCCTTTTGTACAGGTCCCACTTCTCCCAGAACTGGTTCCAATGCCTCAGGAATTTGAATCCCTCCCTCCTGCACCACTGCTGAAGCCACGTATTCAATCTCACTATCCTGTTCTCTCTATTCTGATTAGCACGTGGCCCTGGTAGCAATCCAGAGATTACTACTTTAGAGGTCCTACTTTTTAATTTAGCTCCTAGCTCCCTAAATTCTGCTTGTAGGACCTCTTCCCGCTTTTTACATATATCGTTGGTAGCTACATGCACCACGACAGCTGGCTGTTCACCCTCCATCTTCAGAATGTTCTGCAGCCGCTCCGAGACATCCTTGACCCTTGCACCAGGGAGGCAACATACCATCCTGGAATCTCGGTTGCGGCCACAGAAACTCCTATCTATTCCCCTTACAATTGAGTCCCCTATCACTATAGCCCTACCACTCTTTTTCCCGCCCTGCTGTGCAGCAGAGCCAGCCATGGTGCCATGAACCTGGCTGCTGGTACCTTCCCCTGGGAGGCCATCTCCCCCAACAGTATCCAAAGCGGCATACCTGTTTTGGAGGGAGATGACCACAGGGGACTCCTGCACTACCTTCCTGATATTGCCCTGCTTCTTGGTCACCCATTCACTGTCTGTCCTAGCCTTTACCTGCGGTGTGGACGACTCACTAAATGAGCGATTCACCGAGTTCTCGGCATCGTGCATGCTCCAGAGTGAGTCCACCCGCAGCTCCAGCACCGCCATGCTGGCTGTCAGGAGCTGCAGCTGGACACACTTCCCGCACACGTAGTTGTCAGGGACACTGGAAGTGTCCCTGGTTTCCCACATGGCACAGGAGGAGCATGAAACGGGTCCGAGACTTCCTGTCATGACTTAACCCTTATGTTACTTTATTACTAAAATTTAAACTTATTTATCTTAGGTCCAGGAGTTAAGTCCCTGAAAACAAAATATAAAATCAAACCTACCTTTTAAATTCCCTCTACCCCTACAGGTTTCAGGTCGTTGACCTTTCATTGGAACAGGCAGGTACCCATGGATTAGATACAGAGTAATGGACAACTCACCTCACTTTAACACTCTGATATACCCCACACCATTCACTTTAACACTCTGATATACCCCACACCATTCACTTTAACACTCTGATATACCCCACAAACCTCACTGTAACACACAGATACAGAACACCCCTCACTGAAACACTGATATACCCCACATCAATCACTATAATAATCTGATATACTCCACAACCCCTCACTGTAACACACTGATATAAACCACACCCCTCACTATAACACTGAGATAGCCCACACTCCTGACTGTAACACTCTCTTACATACCCCAAACATCTTACCATCACGCACCGTTATACCCCACGCCCCTCATTGTAACACTTTGTGATATACTCCATACCCCTGACTGTAACACTCTGATATGCCGAACACCGGACATTGTATTACTCTGATGTACCCCACAACCGTAACTGTAGCACTCTGATGCAAACCCACTCCCCTGACTACAACACTCTGATATACCCCACACATGCCTTCGTGCAACACACCGATATACCCCACACCCCTTATGCAAACACTCTGATATACGCCGCTCCCCTCAATTTAACACTCTTATATAATTCACACACATCATTAACAAACTGATATCCCCCATAATTTAATCCTCTCCTACATATTTCAAACCTCTTAGTGTAACAGACCGATATACCCCACTCACCTCCCTTTAACACTCTGATATACCCCACACCATTAACTTAAATTCTCTTAAATATCCCAAACATCTCACTGTAACAGACCGATATACCCCACTCACCTCCTTTTAACCCTTTGATATACCCCACACCATTCACTTAAATTCTCTTACATATCCCAAACATCTCACTGTAACAGACCGATATACCCCACTCTCCTCCTTTTAACCCTCTGATATACCCCACACCATTCACTTAAATTCTCTTAAATATCCCAAACATCTCACTGTAACAGACCGATATACCCCACTCACCTCATTTTAACCCTCTGATATACACCACACCATTCACTTAAATTCTCTTACATATCCCAAACATCTCACTGTAACAGACCGATATACCCCACTCACCTCACTTTAACACTCTGATAAACCCCACACCCCTCACTGTAACACTTTGATATACCCAACCATCAATGTAACACGCTGATATACTGCACACACCTAGCTGTAACAATTTGATATACCCCACACAACTCGCTGTAATACTCTGATATACCACACACCCCTCACTGTATGTCTCTGATATACCCCACACCCCTCACTGTAACACTCTGATATACCCCACACCCCTCACTGTAATACTCTGATATACCCCACACCCCTCGCTGTAATTTACACGGCGCCTCTCACTGTAATACTGTAATACACCACACCCTTCACTGTAACACACTGATATACCCCACACGACTCACTTTAACTATCTGAATAACCGCACACCCCTCACTGTAACACTGACATATACCCCACATGTCTCACTGTATCTCTCTGATTTAACCCATACACCTCTTTGCAACACGCTGATAGGAAGGGATAATTACTAGTCCTAGCCCCTTTAGGGCTACCCCGGATCAGGCATATTCCTCAGACGTTCACTTTCAACTAAACTTTGAGGTAGCCGAATCCTAAAGATGCTTAATTGGATCTAAAGGTCCGGACTATCTCTCCCTAAAGGAAAGGAACAACCTGAAAATGTTACCGTCCTCCAGATAGCACTTTTAATAAGTTTAGCTAGACTGTAAAGTTCCGGATATTATGAGGGTCCGGAAAACTCCCCAGAATTCTGCAACTCCTCACCAAAGAGCGTACAGAGATTGAGTTTGCGAGTTTGATACAGAAGACTTATGTGAGAGAATTCTAAAAATATAAAGATTTATTGAAGAACCGACATGTAATTTACAGTTGGTGAGTCACTCGCAACATTAACAGTTCCAAAAAGAGAAAGCTTACAATTCGATTATCAGTGAACCTTACTTTCAAATCTTATCTTCGCTACAGTTGTACAGTTCTTAGTTTTCTGCCGGATATCCACCAAAATCAAATACCTTTGATAACCGAGGAGCAAAGACTTGGAGACATACAGAGCCGCCTCCGAAGCCAAGAATCACCTTGCCCCTTTAAAGCGAGTCTACTATCCCATTTGAGAGTCCAATATTTATACCCTTTTCCAGTGGTAATTCCTTTAAGGTTTTCTGCTGATGTAAGCTAATTATCTCAGGTTATTTTTCTGCTGACCCCTGCAATTCTTACAGTCACCACAGCTGGTAGCAATGCAGAATCATGTCTCTTCTCTAGGTTTTCTAAATTTTCCATAAAAAACGGTGTAACGGCAGGTGCATTTTACTTGATGTCATTTTTACGAAGGCAGATGCTTGTGCTTCTTAACGAAGTGTAAATTAGAACACCTTAACCAGGGTGAAGCATTGTCTTGTTCCGAAATGTCAGCCTACCGGAGCCTTTAACCTTCTGTTCCAATAAGGTTATTGACTCAGTGTCAACAACTATCTTATCAATACACCCAGAATGCTTTCACAGTTTTTTCATAGTTAGGTTTCTAGATTTCCAGACCCAGTTTGTCATGTTTTAATAAGGCAAGAATTCATAGAAACATAGAAAATAGGTGCAGGAGTAGACCATTCGGTCCTTCGAGCCTGCACCGCCATTCAATGCGTTCATGGCTGAACATGCTACCTCAGTACCCCATTCCTGCTTTCTCGCCATACCCCTTCATCTCCCTAGTTGCAAGTATTATATCCAACTCCCTTTTGAATATATTTAGCGAACTGGCCTCAACAACCTTCTGTGGTAGAGAGTCCCACAGCTTCACCACTCTCTGGGTGAAGAAGTTCCTCCTCATCTCAGTCTTAAATGGCTTCCCCTTTATCCTTAGACTGTGACCCCTGGTTTTAGTTTTCCCTAACATTGGAAACATTCTGCCCGCATCTAATTTGTCTAAACCAGTCAGGATTTTAAACGTCTCTATAAGATCCCCCCTCATTAGAACATAGAACATAGAAGAGTACAGCACAGTACAGGCCCTTCGGCCCTCGATGTTGTGCCGAGCATTGTCCGAGACCAAGATCAAGCTATCACACTCCCTATCACTCTGGTGTGCTCCATGTGCTTATCCAATAACCGCTTGAAAGTTCCTAAAGTGTCCGACTCCACTATCACAGCAGGCAGTCCATTCCACACCCCAACCACTCTCTGAGTAAAGAATCTACCTCGGACATCCCTTCTATATCTCCCCCCATGCACCTTATAGTTATGCCCCCTTGTAACAGCTGCCTTTACCCGAGGAAATAGTCTCTGAACATCCACTCTATCTATCCCCCTCATCATCTTATAAACCTCTATTAAGTCGCCTCTCATCCTCCTCCGCTCTAAAGAGAAAAGCCCCAACTCCCTCAATCTTTCCTCATAAGACCTCCCCCCCAAACCAGGCAGCATCCTGGTGAATCTCCTTTGCACTCTTTCCAATGCTTCCACGTCCTTCCTATAGTGAGGTGACCAGAACTGCACACAATATTCCAAATGTGGTCTCACCAAGGTCCTGTACAGTTGCAGCATAACCTCACGGTTCTTAAACTCAAACCCTCTGTTAATAAACGCCAACACACCATAGGCCTTCTTTACTGCTCTATCCACTTGAGTGGCAACCTTCAGAGATCTGTGGATATGAACCCCCAGATCCCTCTGCTCCTCACGTTCCTCAGAACCCTGCCGTTGACCCTGTAATCCTTATTCAAATTTGCCCTACCAAAATGAATCACCTCGCACTTATCAGGGTTAAATTCCATCTGCCATTTTTCGGCCCAGCTCTGCATCCTATCAATGTCTCTTTGCAGCCTACAACTGCCCTCCACCTCATCCACTACTCCACCAATCTTGGTGTCATCAGCAAATTTACTGATCCACCCTTCAGTCCCCTCCTCCAAGTCATTGATAAAAATCACAAACAGCAGAGGACCCAGCACCGACCCCTGTGGCACACCGCTGGTAACTGGTCTCCAGTCCGAAAATGTTCCATCCACCACCACCCTCTGCCTTCTATGAGATAGCCAGTTACTTATCCAATCGGCCAAATTTCCCTCTATCCCACAACTCCTTACTTTTTTCATGAGACGACTATGGGGAACCTTATCAAACGCCTTACTAAAATCCATGTATACGACATCAACTGCTCTACCTTCATCTACACACTTAGTTACCTCCTCAAAGAATTCAATCAAATTTGTTAGGCAAGACTTACCCTTCACGAATCCGTGTTGACTATCCCTGATTAAGTTGCCCCTTTCCAAATGGTCATAAATCCTATCCCTCAGGACCTTTTCCATTATCTTACCAACCACCGAAGTAAGACTAACCGGCCTATAATTACCAGGGTCATTCCTATTTCCTTTCTTGAAGAGAGGAACAACATTCGCCACTCTCCAGTCCTCTGGCACCATCCCAGTGGACAGTGAGGACCCAAAGATCAAAGCCAGAGGCTCTGCAATCTCCTCCCTTGCCTCCCAAAGAATCCTAGGATATATCCCATCTGGCCCAGGGGACTTATCGACCCTCAGGTTCTTCAAAATTGCTAAAACATCTTCCCTCAGAACATCTACCTCCTCCAGCCTATCCACCTTTATCACACTCTCATCCTCAAGAACATGGCCCCTCTCCTCGGTGAACACTGACGAAAAGTATTCATTCATCACCTCTCCTATCTCTTCTGACTCCATGCACAAGTTCCCACTACTGTCCTTGACCGGCCCTACCCTTACCCTGGTCATTCTTTTATTTCTCACATAAGAGTAAAAAGCCTTGGGGTTTTTCTTGATCCGACCCGCCAAGGACTTCTCATGCCCCCTCCTAGCTCTCCTAAGCTATTTTTTAAGCTCATTCCTTGCTACCTTGTACCCCTCAATCGACCCAACTGAACCTTGTTTTCTCCTCCTTACATACGCTTCCTTTTTCCTCTTGACTAGACATTCAACCTCTTTTGTGAACCATGGTTCTCTCACTCGGCCATTTCCTCCCTGCCTGACAGGGACATACCTATCAAGGACACGCAGTAATTGCTCCATAAAAAAGCTCCACTTTTCGTTTGTGCCTTTCCCTGATAGTTTCTGTTCCCATCTTATACTCCCTAATTCTTGCCTAATCGCATCATAATTACCCCTCCCCCAATTATAAACCCTGCCCTGCCGTATGGCCCTATCCCTCTCCATTGCAATAGTGAAAGTTACCGAATTGTGGTCACTATCTCCAAAGTGCTCTCCCACATACAAATCAAACAATTGGCCCGGTTCATTACCCAGTACCAAATCCAACGTGGCCCCACCTCTTGTCGGCCTATCCACATATTGTGTCAGGAAACCCTCCTGCACACACTGTGCATAAACTATCCCATCCGAACTGTTTGACCTATAAAGGTTCCAATCAATATTTGGAAAGTTGAAGTCACCCATGACAACTATTCTGTGACCTCCACACCTATTCATAATCTGCTTTGCAATTTCTTCCTCCACATCTCTATTACTATTTGGGGGCCTGTAGAAAACTCCTAACAACGTGACCGCTCCTTTCCTATTTCTAACTTCAGCCCATATTACCTCAGACGGCAGATCCCCCTCGAACTGCCTTTCTGCCGCTGTTAAACTATCCTTGATTAACAATGCTACTCCTCCACCTTTCTTACCAACTTCCCTACTCTTACTGAAACATCTATACCCCGGAACTTCCAACAACCATTCCTGTCCCTGTTCTAACCATGTCTCCGTAATGGCCACCACGTCGTAGTCCCAAGTACCAATCCACGCTCCAAGTTCTCCTACCTTATTCCGGATGCTCCTTGCATTGAAGTAGACACACTTCAAGCCATCTTCCTGTCTGCCGGTACATTCCTGCGACCTTGATACCCTCCTCAGTACCTCCCTACACTCACCACTGGCTCGTGGACTACAGCCCTTTTTCCCATCCCCCTGACAAATTAGTTTAAACCCCCCCGAAGAGCCGTAGCAAATTTCCATCCCAGGATATTGGTGCCCCTCTGGTTCAGGTGCAAACCGTCCTGTTTGTACAGGTCCCACCTTCCCCAGAATGTGCTCCAATTATCCACATAACTGAAACCCTCCCCCCTACACCATCCCTGCAGCCACGTGTTTATCTGCACTCTCTCCCTGTTCCTCAACTCGCTAGCACGTGGCACCGGCAACAAACCAGAAATTACAACATGGTTTGTACTGGCTCTCAGCTTCCAACCTAGCTCCCTAAATTCCTGTTTTAAATCCCCGTCCCTTCTCCTACCTATGTCGTTGGTACCGATGTGTACCACGACTTGTGATTGTTCCCCTTCCCCTTTGAGGATTCTGAAAACACGTTCCGAGACGTCACGGATCCTGGCACCCGGGAGGCAACATACCATCCGTGAGTCTCTTTTGCTGCCACAGAACCTCCTATCTGTCCCTCTGACTATTGAGTCCCCAATAACTATTGCTCTCCTGCTCTCCCACCTTCCCTTCTGAGCCACAGGGACGGACCCAGCGCCGGAGATCCGGTCACCGTGGCTTACCACTGGTAAGTCGTCCCCCTCAACAGTATTCAAAGCGGTATACCTGTTACTGAGGGGAACGACCACAGAGGATCCCTGCACTGACTGCTTCCTCCTAGCCCCTCTCACCGTCACCCATCTATCTTCATGCTTTGGAGTAATTACATCCCTGAAGCTTCTATCTATGACCTCCTCTGCCTCCCGAATGATCCGAAGTTCATCCAGCTCCAGCTCCAGTTCCCTAACACGGTTTTCGAGGAGCTGGAGATGGGTGCACTTCCCACAGGTGTAATCAGCAGGGACACCTACGGCGTCCCTCACCTCAAACATTCTGCAGGAGGAACATTTCACTGCCTCCCCTGCCATCCCCTCCAGCTAACTTGCAGATTAAACTAGAACAAAAAAGAGCTTACCTGATAGTCACTCACCTCCTTTAGGTTAGAGGAGGAGGAAGGGTGGGGGACACTACAAGTGTAGTGTCTCGGGTTTAGGAACCGCCCAACTTATATACAGGTAAAAATGTATCATCTACCCAGCAACCACTGCGTCCCGCACTTTAAAAGCCTCTGTGGGCCTACCTGGTCGCCGCCGCCTCTTGAGTCCTCCGCCTCGCCGCAGCCGCTCCACCCAGGTCCGCCGCCTCTGTGGGCCTATCTGGTCGCCGTCGCCTCTTGAGTCCTCCGCCTCGATACAAGTTAAGTTGATCCAGTCTTTCTTGATATGTCAGTCTGACCATCCCAGGAATCAATCTAGTGAACCTTCGTTGCACTCCCTCAATAGCAAGAATGTCCTTCCTCAAGTTAGGAGACCAAAACTGCACACAATACCCCAGGTGTGCCCTCACCAAGGCCCTGTACAACTGTAGCATCACCTCCCTACTCCTGTACTCAAATCCCCTTGCTATGAAGGCCATCATGCCATTTGCTTTCTTGACTGCCTGCTGCACTTGCCTTCCCACCTTCAGTGACTGATGTACCATGACGCCCAGGTCTCGTTGCACCTCCCCTTTCCCTAATCTGCCACCATTCAGGTAATAGTCTGCCTCCCTATTTTTACCACCAAAGTGGATAACCTCACATTTATCCACATTGTACTTCATCTGCCATACATTTGCCCATTCACCCAACCTGTCCAAGTCACTCTATAGCCTCCTAGCATCATCCTCATTGTTCACACTGCCTCCCAATTTAGTGTCATCCGCAAATTTGGAGATATTACAATTAATCCCTTCGTCCAAATCATTAATATATAATGTAAACAGCTGGGGCCCCAGCACCGAACCCTGCGGTACCCCGCTGGTCACTGCCTGCCATTCTGAAAAGTACCCATTTACTCCTACTCTTTGTTTCCTGTGTGCCAACCAGTTCTCAATCCACGTCAACACATTACCCCCAATCCCATGTGCTTTAACTTTGCACACCAATCTCTTGTGTGGGACCTTGTCGAAGGCCTTCTGAAAGTCCAAATACACCACATCTACTGGCTCCCCCCCGTCCACCCTATTGGAAACATCCTCAAAAAATTCCAGAAGATTTGTCAAGGATGATTTCCCTATCACAAACCCATGCTGACTTGGACCTATCATGTCGCCACTTTCCAAATGGTCTGTTATGACATCTTTAATAATTGATTCCATCATTTTACCCACCACCGATGTCAGGCTGACCGGTCTATAATTCCCTGCTTTCTCCCTCCCTCCTTTTTTTAAAAGAGGGGTTACATTAGCCACCCTCCACTTCTTTGGAACTGATCCAGAGTCTAAAGTTTGTTGGAAAATGATCGTCAATGCATCCACTATTTCCAAGGCCACCTCCTTCAGTTCTCGGGGATGCAGACCATCAGGCCCTTGGGATTTATCAGCCTTCAGTCCCATCAATTTCCCCAACACCTTTTCCCGACTGATAAGGATTTCCCTCAGCTCCTCCCTCTTACCAGATCCTTTGATCTCTTTTATTTCCGGAAGGTTGTTTGTGTCCTCCACAGTAAACACCGAACCAAAGTACTTGTTCAATTGATCTGCCATTTCTTTGTTCCCCATTATGACTTCCCCTGTTTCTGACTGCAGGGGACCTATGTTTGTTTTTACTAACCTCTTTCTTTTTACATATTTATAGAAGCTTTTGCAGTCCGTTTTAATGTTCTCCGCAAGCTTCCTTTCATATTTTATTTTCCCTGCCATAATCAAACCCTTCGTCCTCCTCTGCTGAGTTTTAAAGTTCTCCCAGTCCCCGGGTTTGCTGCTACTTCTGATCAATTTGTATGCCACTTCCTTGCTTTTAGTACTATCCCTGATTTCCCTTGTTAGCCATGGTTGAGCCACCTTCCCTTTTTTATTTTTACGCCAGACCGGGATGTACAATTGTTGTAGTTCATCCAATCGATCTCTAAATGTCTGCCATTGCCCTTCCACTGATAACCCCTTAAGTATCGCTTGCCAATCTAACCTCGCCAATTCACGCCTCATACCCTCAAAGTTGCCCTTATTTAAGTTCTGGACCATGGTCTTTGAATTAACTGTTTCCTTCTCCATCCTAATGTAGAACTCCACCATACTATGGTCACTCTTCCCCAAGGGGCCTCGCACCACAAGATTGCTGATTAGTCCTTCCTCATTACACAACACCCAGTCCAGGATGGCCACCCCTCTAGTTGGTTCCTCAACATATTGGTTTAGGAAACCATCCCTTAAACACTCCAGGAAATCCTCCTCCACCGTATTGCTTCCAGTTTGAGTAGCCCAATCTATATGCATATTAAAGTCACCCATGATAACTGCTGCGCCTTTTTTGCATGCACCTCTGATTTCCTGTTTCATACCCTCCCCCACCTCACTACTACTGTTAGGAGGTCTGTACACAACCCCCACTAACGTTTTCCGCCCTTTGGTGATCTGCAGCTCAACCCATATTGATTCCACATCCTCCAAGCTAATGTCCTTCCTAGCTATTGCATTAATCTCCTTTTTAACCAGCAATGCTACCCCACCCCCTTTTCCTTTTATTCTATCCTTCCTGAATGTTGAATACCCCTGGATATTCAGTCCCAAGCCTTGATTGTTCTGGAGCCACGTCTCTGTAATCCCAATCACATCATATCCGTTAACATCAATTTGCACAGTCAATTCATCCACCTTATTACGGATACTCCTTGCATTAAGACACAGAGCCTTTAGGCTTGTTTTATTAACACCCTTTGTCCTTTTAGACTTATGATTTAGTATGGCCCTTTGTGTTTCTTGCCTTTGTTTACTCGGATTCCCCTTAATGTTTCTCACCCTTCTAACATTTGTTTCTGACTGCATATTACTTCCCCCTGTTTCGCTACATAGGTTCCCATTCCCCTGCCATATTAGTTTAAATCCTCCCGAACTGCCTTAGCAAATATTACCCCGAGGACATCGGTTCCAGTCCTGCCCAAGTGCAGACCGTCCCTTTTGTACAGGTCCCAGTTCCCCCAGAACTGGTTCCAATGCCTCAGGTAGTTGAATACCTCCCTCCTGCACCACTGCTCAAGCCACGTATTTAATCTCGCTATCCTGTTCATGCTACTCTGATTAGCACGTGGGACTGGTAGCAACCCAGAGATTACTACCTTTGAGGTCCTACTTTTCAATTTAGCTCCTAGCTCCCTAAATTCTGCTTGTAGGACCTCTTCCCGCTTTTTACCTATATCGTTGGTACCTACATGCACCACGACAGCTGGCTCTTCACCCTCCCTTTCCAGAATGTTCTGCAGCCGCTCCGAGACATCCTTGACCCTTGCACCAGGGAGGCAACATACCATCCTGCAATCTCGGTTGCGGCCACATAAACTCCTGTCTATTCCCCTTACAATTGAGTCCCCTATCACTATAGCTCTACCACTCTTTTTCCCGCCCTGCTGTGCAGCAGAGCCAGCCATGGTGCCATGAACCTGGCTGCTGGTGCCTTCCCCTGGTAGGTCATTTCCCCCAACAGTATCCAAAACGGTATATCTGTTTTGGAGGGAGACGACCGCAGGAGACTCCTGCACTACCTTCCTGATATTGCCCTGCCTCTTGGTTACCCATTTACTGTCTGACCTAGCCTTTACCCGCGGTGTGTTCAACTCACTAAATGAGTAATCCACAAAGTTCTCGGCATCGTGGATGCTCCAGAGTGAGTCCATCCGCAGCTCCAGTCCCGCCATGCTGTCCGTCAGGAGCTGCAGCTGGACGCCCTTCCTGCACACATAGTTGTCAGGGACACTGGAAGCAACAGCTCCACCTATATACGGGTACCAATGAATTGGCCCCGCCCTCTGACTTTGACCCCTGCTGATTGATTAGAAAACTGGTTTGCACTGCTTGCTGTGCCAATTTACTGCTACTGCAGTGTAACCTTGTTTTGCTCTTCTTCAACCAACAGAAACCCAAATAGTTAACTTTTCCCCTTCACTTAAACTGCTTAAGTACTCTTATCAAGACTGATTTAAAGAAAACTAACAATTAAAGAACTACTCCCACTTACCCAAACTCACAGCACCCTCTGCTGACTTGCACTCAGTGCTGGTTCGCCCTTACACTGGTCTTTTTTACTGTTTGTTTACAGCCAAATGAGTCACTCCTGCTGATTGATTAGAAAACTGGTTTCCACTGCTTGCTGTGCCAATTTACTGCTACTGCAGTGTAACCTTGTTTTACTCTTCTTTGATAGAATGGTGTATTTTTCTGAATAGGTTATATGGCTTATACTTTCACAGATAAACCACACACCTCTCACTGCAACACTCTGATATAACCCACACTCCTGATTGTAACACTCTTTTACATACCCCAAGGAAGGCAAATGGTATGCTGGCCTTCATTACAAGAAGATTTGAGTACAGGAGTAAAGAAGTCTTCCTCCTATTATATAGGGCCTTGGTGTGACCACACCTGGAGTACTGTGTACAATTTTGGTTCCTTTACCTAAGGAAGGATATACTTGCCATAGAGGGAGTGCAACGAAGGTTCACGAGATTGATTCCTGGGAAGACGGGACTGTCATATGAGAAGAGATTAAGTAAACTAGGCCTGTGTTCTCTTGAATTCAGAAGAATGAGAGGGGATCTCTTTGTAGCATAAACAATTAGTACAGTGCTTGATAGGTTGGATGCTGGGAGAATGTTTCCCTTGGTTGGGGAGTCTAGAACCAGGGGCCACAGCCTTATGATAAAGGGTAGGCCATTCAGGACTGAGATGAGAAGCATAGAAACATAGAATCATAGAAGATAGGAGCAGGAGTAGGCAATTCGGCCCCTCGAGCCTGCTCCGCCATTTAATGCGATCATGGCTGATCATCCAAATTCAGTACCCTGTACCTGCCTTCTCCTCATATCCCTTGATCCCCTTAGCCTTTAGAAATATATCTAACTCTAATAAAGACATTTCTTCACACAGAGGGTGGTGAATCTTTGGAATTCTCTGCCCCAGAGGGCTGTGGAGGCTCAGTCATTGAATATATTCAAAACAGAAGTCGATAGATTTCTGACTAGTAAGGGCATCAAGGGATATCGAGATAAGGCCGGTGAAAGGAATTGAGACAGAAAATCAGCCATGATGTCATTGAATGGTGGAGCAGGCTCAAGGGGCCGAATGGCCTACTTCTGCTCCTATTTCTTCCGTTCTTATGTTCTTAAACCTCTCACTGTAACACACCGTTTTACCCCACACCTCTCACTGTAACACTCTCTGATATACTCCATACCCCTCACTGTAACACTCTCTGATATACTCCATACCCCTCACTGTAACACTCTGATATACCCAACACCCCTCAATGTAACACAATGATATAAACCCACACCCCTGACTGTAACACTCCGTTATACACCACACCTTTCACTGTAACACTCTGTTAATTAACCCAACTCTGCTCATTGTATTACTGTGATGTACCCCACACCTCTCACTGTAACACTCTGTGATATACTCCATATCCCTCGCTGTAACACTCTGATATACCCGACACCCTTCAATGTAAAACACTCATATAAACCCACACCCCTGATTGTAACACTCTGTTATACACCACACCTCTCAATTTAACACTCTGATATACCCAACACCGCTCATTGTATTACTCTGATGTACCCCACACCCCTCACTGTAGATCTTTGATGTAAACCCACTCCCCTGCTTAAAACTTCTGATATACCCCACACACCCCTCACTGTAAATATCGATATACCCAACACCCCTCACTGTAGCACTCTGATATAAACCCACGCCCCTGACTATAACTCTGCTATACTCCACACATCCCTTACAGTAACACACTGATATACCACACGCACCTCTCTGTACCACTATGATATACCCCTTACTTTAATCCTCTCTTACATATTCCAAACCTCTCACTGTAACAGACCAATATACCCCACTCACCTCACGTTAACAATCAGATATACCACACACCCCTCACTGTAATGCTCTGATATACCCCACATCCCTCACTGTAATGCTCTGATATACCCCCCACTGTAATGCTTAGATATACCGCACACTTCTCGCTGCAACACTTTGATACACACAAAAACCACCAATGTAACACACTGATATACCCCACACCGTTTACGGTAACACTATGATATACCCCACACACCTCACTGCAACATGCTGATAATCCCCACACCCCTCACTGTAACACCCTGATATACAGCACACACCTCACCTTAACTCTCTGATTTACCTCATATTCGTCGCTGCAACACTCTGATATTCCCCAACCCCCACACTGTTACACTCTGATATACTGCACACACTTCACTTTAACACTCTGATGTTCCCCACACACCTCACTGTAACACTCTGATGTACCCCACACACCTCACTGCAACACGCTGATAAACCCCACACCCCTCATTGTAACTCTCTGATGTACACCAACCCCATCACTGTAATACTCTGATACACCCCACACACCTCACTGTAACACTATGATAAACCCCACACCCCTCACTGTAATACACTGATATACACCAACCCCCTCACTGTAACACCCTGATACACCCCACAACCCTCACTGTAACACTATGATGAACCCCACACACCTCACTGTAACTCTCTGATAAACCGCACACCCCTCATTGTAACACTCTGATACATCCCTCAATGTAATTCTCTCTTACATACTGATACACCCCACACCACACCCTGTTGTCACTGCCACTTTAATCCCATGGGCTTCAATTTTGGTATTATCTGATACTTTATCAAGCACCTTTCGTAATGATTGGGAAATTAGGAAAGTGTGAGTAGTATCAATCATACAACGATAGAATTGGAGATCCAAATGGTGTTGACAATTTGTTTAGCGTACTTGACGCCCCGCTCTGATCACAGGCCTCATCTGGTTTCAATCAATGAATTATAAAATCATTGATTTGAATCCTATTTTATTATTTCGATGTATTTGTTCTCAGGCTAGGGGTGACGCTGTCAAGGTTGGTTTCACTTGTCCATCCCTAGTTACCCATGAGAAAATGGTGGGCCTTCATCTTGAGCCGCTGCAGTCCGTGTGGTGAAGGTGCTCCCACAATACTGTTACTGAAGGATTTTCAAGCTTATGACCCAGTGACGATGAAAGAACGGCGATATATTTGATGGGTACGGTTGCATAGTGGTTATGTTGCTGAACTAGTTAATACCAGATGACTGGACATATGATCCAGAGACATGTGTTCAAATCCCAAATGCTGGGGGAATTTAAATTCAATTAATTAAACAAATCTGGAATGAAATGCTTGTGTCAATAATGGTGACAATGAAAGTACCGGATTGTCGTAAAATCCCATCTGGGTCACTAATGTCTTTCGGGAAGGAAATCTGCTGTCCTTACCTGGTCTGGCAGAAATGTGACTCCAGACCCACTGCAATGTGGTTGACTCTTACCTGGCCTCTGAAATGGCCCGTCAAGACATTTTACTTGTCTCAGCTGGCTCATCACCACCCGCTCAATGGCAATTAGGGATGGGCAATAAATGCTGGCTTCGTCAGCGACGCCCACATCCCAAGAATTAGTTATAAAAATGATTTATTAAGTGTCATAATGATTGAAAACGCATCATAATGTTTTATTAATGGTCATAATGATTTATAAAGGGTTATAAAAGATCTGTAAAGTGGTGCAATGATTTTAAAGTGTTATAATGACTAATAAAGTCCTGGTGCCGGGCCAGCTCCTCCCCGTGCTGGGCTGCTCGGGGTCCTGTGGGCCGTGCCGGGCAGGCTGCTCCGCCTCGCCGCCCGCTCTCACAGTAACCGGGACTCCAACTGCTCCCGCCATCCAGACACTCGCCGCCCGCCGCCAGGGAAAGACCCTGAGTGACTGCCGCAATCCTTGTGCGGAGCCCCAGAGCCGCAATCCTTGTGCGGTGCCCCAGAGCCGCAATCCTTGTGCGGGGCCCAGGAGCCACCATCTTTGTGCGGGGCCCCAGAGCCGCCATCTTTGTGGGTGTCCCCTGTGCCGCCATCATCGTGTGGGGCCCCAGAGCTGCCATCTTTGTGCAGGGCCCCAGAGCTGCCATCTTTGTGCGGGGCCGCAGAGCCGCCATCTTTGTTCGGGCCCCAGAGCCACCATCTTTGTGCGTGGCTCCAGAGCCGCCATCTTTCAGTCCGCCGCAGGAGCCGCCATTTTTGTGCGGAGCCCCGGAGCCGCCATCTTTGTGCTTGGCACGGAGCCGCCATACTTGTGCTGTGCCCCAGCGCCGCCATCTTTGTTCGGGGCCGCGGAGCCGCCATAGTTTTGCGGGGACCCGGAGCCGCCATCTTTGTGCGTGGCCCCAGAGTCGCCATTGTTGTGCGGGGCCCCGGAGCCGCCATCTTTGTGCTGGTCCCCGGAGCCACCATTTTTGTGCTGGGCCCCGGAGCCGCCATCTTTGAGCTGGGCCCCAGAGCCGCCATATTTGTTCTGGGCCCCGGTGCCGCTATCTTTGTGCTGGGCCCCAGAGCCGCATTCTTTGAGCGGGTCCCCAGAGCCTCCATCTTTGTGCGGGGCCCCAGACCCGCCATTTTTGGGCGGGAGTCTACAGAGCCGCCAACTTTTTGCGGACCCCAGAGCCGCCATCTTTGTGCGGGGCCCTAGAGCCGCCATTTTGTTGGGACCCCAGAGCAACCATCTTTGTGCGGGGCTACAGAGCCACCATTTTTCAGTCCGGCGCAGGCGCCGCCATTATTGTGCGGGGCCCCGGAGCCACCATTTTTGTGCTGGGCACGGAGCCGCCATATTTGTGCGGGGCTCCGGAGCCGCCATTTTTCTGCGGAGCCCCAGAGCCGCCATTGTTGTGCGGGGCCCCGGAGCCGCCATCTTTGTGCGGGGCCGCGAAGCCGCCATCTTTGTGCTGGGCCCCGGAGCCGCCATTTTTGTGCTGGGCCCTGGAGCCGCCATCTTTGTGCTGGGCCCCGGAGCCGCTATCTTTGTACTGGGCCCCGGAGCTGCCATTTTTGTATGGGACCCGGAGCAGCCATCTTTGTGCTGGGCCCCAGAACCGCAATTTTTGTGCGGGCCCGTCGCCCGCCATTTTTGGGCGGGAGTCTACAGAGCCGCCATATTTGTGCTGGGCCCCAAAGCCGCCATACTCGTGCGGCGTCCCAGAACCGCCAAATCTTTGCGGAACCCCAGAGCCGCCATGTTTTTGTTGTTCCCCAGAGCCGCCATCTTAGTGCAGGACCCAGAGCCGCCATCTTTGTGGGTGGCCCCAGAGCCGCCATCTTTGTGCGGATCCCCAGAGCCGCCATCTTTGTGCGGGGCCCCGGAGCCGCCATTTTTGTGCAGTAACCAGAGTCGCCATTTTTATGCGGAGCCGCCATCTTTGTGCTGTGCCCCAGAGCCGCCATTGTTGTGCGGGGCGCCGATGCCACCATCTTTGTGCGGGGCGCCGGTGCCGCCATCTTTGTGCGGGACGCCGGGCCGCCATCTTTGTGCGGGGCCCCGGAGCCGCCATCTTTGGGCGGGGCACCAACATATGAGACCCTGTGAACTATCAACTCTTGGGCTGCAAATTCTCCGCTTCTTCTCATCCTTTAATGAATTTTACAATCAGAGTAAAGGGATATTTCCCCACTTTTTTCAACTGCTGTCTAAACTTAGTCTGGGTCACGGCGTAAATCCCAGTGTTTGTGCAGCAACTCAGCAGCTGCAGCATGAATCCCAGTTCCATTACATAATGCGGTATATAAATAGCCTTATTCCTTAAAAGCTGCATCCGGTTACATATAGAAAACACCATAAACACTGCCCATAACAGGATGAAATTCCCGGAGATAACAAGCAGTAAAATGATGGATTTCCTGCGACTCTCCATCTCTGGGTCTCTGGGACTCTCCCCACTGCTGGGACCCCGGAGTCTCCTGCGGGCTCTGCTGGCCACTAAAATGTGTCTGACGGTGACAGCATTGAGCAGCAGAATCACCACAAATGGGACACACGGGGTGAGAATATAATGAAGGAACTCGATTGATCCCCAAACCCGTGACCTCTGAATATCCTCTGTGACATCACAAAACCAGGGGGCGTTCCCAAGCAAATACCGACCTGTGAACATAAAATACCAGATGATGTTCTTTAAACCGCTCAGCACAGTCACTGTTCCCAGAACCACAGCCGCCGTTTTCTCGGTGCAATATTTAGTTTTCAGCTTCTGGCAACAAATGGCCACAAATCGATCAAAGGTGAAAGTGACGGTGAACCAGACAGAACAGTCTGTGGCTGCGAACAGCAGGACGGCGTGGATATTACACACGCGGATAGACACCACGAAAATAAACTGTTCCCAATAACTAATCGGAATGTGCCTCAATATCAGGTCGAGGATAACGACCAGTAGATCCGCCGCTGCCATGGCCACCAGGTAGCGAGTGACACATTTGGAGAGTCCACACTTTCCCCGAGACAGGATCACAATCGTCACTAAGTTTACTGTGAGGAAGGGAAATAAACAGGGAAATTATTCATCAGGCTGGGAGCAAAAGCAGCAGTTTGAGGGAATTCGGGGTGAAATCTGCAACTCTAACCGACATTGAATGATATAATCTAATCCTATTACCTGTAGAGCTGAATACAGGGCTTATTGTAAGAATAATCGGGAATACATTGTGGAATCAGTAACTGAAATGGGAATAAATACAATATGAAAGTAACAGATGTTTGATCAAGGAAAGATTAAATGATCGATCTAAATTTAGCCCAGCAGACAAAAGCACCGCCCGAGGTATCAGGGACACAAAGGACCAGACCCTCTCAGGAAGCCTTCGTGTCCCGGGATCAGTCAGCATTTGGAGCGGTGCAGTTCGCTTCTGTGCCCCTGTGTTAGGGAGGGGGAAATCCCGCTTGGATTCCTGCTCTTGGTTAGAATATCCATTCTATTTAGAACTGAAAATGAATGCAACAGCAAAGTACAGAAACTGCAACCTTCGCATGCAATAGTTACAGACAATTGTAAGTAAAATGTACTGATGTAATACGACAATGCTAAGATAATAAATACAAGGGCACTGCAGTTACAAAGATAACTGGGCTATCAGATATGTTTTAAAGATTGAGTTTTCTGCATTTTTGTTGAAATATACAAATTCTAAATCATTGAAAGGAAGATTTGCCAAGTAACATTGCAAATAATGGATTCTGAATTAAAGTAAATAGTGATGATTGACCAGGTAATGTCCCACTAAATGCATTTATCAGCATCGAAATCAGACGACTTAACCCACAGGCAAAGTGCCGCCGAATGCTGTTGTAAAGTATCTGAACACAAATGGAAGAGATTTATCCTTGTACTTTTTCACCTGTTGTTTCCAACTTGTGCAGAGAATATTAGACGAGAAGATATCAAAGGATTTTCTTATCCTCAGTACTTCAGTTACAATCAGCTGGGATTGTTTATCCTGAAGTACAGCAGGAGGCAATAGAGAATCACTCTGGGTCTCACTGACAGATCCACTGAACTGTGACAGACGGGCATGGGATCCAATTGTAAATTCAAAACAACGATTGGAAATAAATGTATTGAAATCTGTCTGAATTAACGTTTTGTGAGAATGTAAATTATCCTTGTAATCTTACTTTAACCATCAGAAGCAGTGCCAATAATGCAGAACTGGAGAGGGTGGGAAAGGAGACACTGACTGGAACTGAATGATTAGCGGATATTTCAGACATTTAAAGATGTGGATGTGATCTGCCAGGATTTGTTCCTGTGACTCTGTAAGTATCCATACCGAGCATTAGGTGAAAACAAAAGCAAAATACTGCGGATTCTGGAAATCTGAAATGAAAACAGAAAATGATGGAAATACTCAGCGGGTCAGACAGCATCTTTGGACAGAGAGAGAAACAGAGTTAACGTTTCAGGTCGATGGCCTTTCGCCATTAGGTGAAAAGTCTCCTAAACCAAGACAGCATTCATCTGATCTGATACTAATGTCCAGTGTAGGTAGTAGACTGAAATTCGTTAAATAAAGAGTCACCTCCAATAAATTTACTTGAGTTGAACATTTGAATCTTGGTTTAACGAAATACCTTCAGAATCAATAGCTGGCAGCAGAGCGGATGGGATGGGGAACGACAAAGCGAGAAACACAGATAATCATGGGGGGAAAAGTCGGTTGGTTAGCAGCTCCCCTGAGCACTTTCGGGGGGGGGGGGGGAGGGGAAACGGGGCGATAGGCGCTTAGCGCCCGAGCGCTGCTATTTTAGCGCCGCTCACGAAATTGACCAGACATTTTGCGCTGGCACTGAACACTGCCGCCACGATCTCATGCGCCTGCAGATCGTGACATCAGTCGAGCATGCAACTCCCCGGTAATGCCCCGGACTGAAAATTGAGCCGCGTCCCCTGCCTTAGCGCCTACAGCTAGGAACGACACGTAGATGGGGAATGTTTTCAAGTCGGGAAGTGGCTGGGGGAGCGTGATTTAATAGCGGTTGCCTCCTGCCGTTTGTTGTCAGCAAAATTTTTGTTACATGCAGGTTGAGACACGTCTGGAGAGATTCGACACTCACCGAAGGAGTTTTGGGTCCTGAGCACCAATTTGGAGGGTTATTTTTATTTCACCTTCCTTCTAACGATATTTAGAAGCTTCGATGTGGGCCGCTCTAACTTGGGGACAGCAGAGGCGCAGAGAGAGAGAGAGTGGCAAACGCGACCAGAGGGAGTAGGGCCATCATGAGACCTTACCCTCCCAGTGTATTCAGGGAGCAATTCTCCTCCTATATCCATTTGTCTGAGGAGCAGAGTGTCCAATGGCCGCACTTCAGCAAGGAGGTGGTCACTGAGCTCTGCCGCCTCCTGCAACCAGATCTGCACCCTCAGCTCAGGACCAGGACGTCTCTGTCGATGGCAGTGAGGGTGACAGTGGCTCTGAATTTCTAAGTCAGCGGTTCCTTTCAGGCTTCTACTGGGGACATAGTGAATATCTCCCAGTTCGCTGTTCATTGTTGCATCTGAGAGGTGTCAAAGGCTTTGTAGAAGAGGAGACGCCAGCACATTTCTTCCCATGACCCAGGACAAACAGCACGAACGTGCATGTGGCTTTGCAAGGATAGCGGGCTTCCCCATGGTTCAGAGCGCCTTTGACTGCATGCATCTGTCATTTTGGGCACCTCATGTAAATTCAGAGGTCTTCAGAAACCACAAGGTCATCCACTCTCTGAATGTCCAGTTGGTCTGTGACCACAGACAGCTCATCCTCGCCGTCAATGCCCTCTATCCTGGCAGCAGCGACAACAACTTTATCCTGCGCCAGACCTCTTCCTACCATCGTGTCAACCTAGTGGATGGCTCCTCGGGGGCAAGGGTTATCCACTCAGGACCTGGCTGATGACACCGCTGCATAACCCCAACACCCCTGCCGAGTGGCAATACAATGAGAGCCATAGCGCCACCAGGAACCTCATAGAGCACACGACCGGTGTCTTGAAACAACGGTTCAAGTGTCTGGACCCCTCAGGAGGAGCCCTGCAGCAATCTCCCGAGCGAGTTTCCTCTTCATTGTTGAGTGCTGCATGCTTCATAACATTTCAATCATGAGGACCCAGCCATTGCCACCAGATTTGGTGCATCACCTGAGGAGAAGGAGGAAGAGAGCGAGGAGGAGGAGGAGGAGAATCAGCAGCACCAACGTGGGAGGGAGGCGCACAATGTTGCCACTACAAGGGCAGTCCGTGACTGGCTCATTAGACACTGATTCTAACCCTTTACTGAGAAGATGGCTTCTGGGATGAAGAAGCACATAGAAACATAGAAACATAGAAGATAGGAGCAGGAATAGGCCATTCGGCCCCTCGAGCCTGCTCCGCCATTCAATGCGATCATGGCTGATCATCCAAATTGAGTACCCTGTCCCTGCTTTCTCCCCATATCCCTTGATCCCCTTAGTCTTATGAAATACATCTATCTCCTTCTTGAATATATTTAATGAATTGGACTCAACTGTGGTAGAGAATTCCACAGGTTCACCACTCTCTGGGTGAAGAAATTCCTCCTCAACTCAATCCTAAATGGCTCACCCCTAATCCTTAGACTGTAACCCCTGGTTCAGGACTCGCCCACCATCGGGAACATCCATCCTGCACCTAGTCTGTCTAGTCCTGTTAGAATTTTATAAGTTTCAATGAGATCCCCTCTCATTCTTCTAAACTCTAGCGAATACAAGCCCAATCGACCCAATCTCTCTTCATACGTCATTCCTGCCATCCCAGGTATCAGTCTGGTGAATCTTCGCTGCACTCTCTCCATGGAAAGAACATCCTTCCTCAGATAAGGCGACCAAAACTGCACACAGTACTCAGGATATGGTCTCACCAAGGCCCTGTACAACTGCAGCAAGACATCCTTGCCCCTGTACTCGAATTCACTCGCTATGAAGGCCAACATACCATTTGCCTTCTTAACCGCCTGCTGTACCTGCATGTTTACCTTCAGTGACTGGTGGACAAGGACACCCAGGTCTCGTTGCACTTCCCCTTTTCCCAATCTATTGCCGTTCAGATAATAATCTGCCTTACTGTTTTTGCCACATCATTGAAAGCATCCCGCACCCCCGATTGCCGGGCGAAGCTGCAATTAGTCAAATCAGGAAAGATGTAAAGTAACAATAAAAAAAAATATTTATATTACAAACACTGTCATTTATTCAGGACAAGCAATTAGAAGCAAACCCAACAATTCATGAACTTACAAAACTCGTTCTCCTGGGCTGGGTGTGTTGCAGGCCGGGCCAAGGGCAATGGGGAAATGGCAGTGTTGGGATCAGGAATGCTTTCATCCTGAGAGGGGACAGCACCTTCCTGCTCGACCAACACACTGCCACTCCATTGGGGCAGAACCTTAGTATCCGGAGCAATCTTCTGGAGCACAGTTTGCTGGAAAGCTGCGGTACTGTGAGATTCCCAGGAGGACTGTGGGCGACCCACTGAGGATGCCACTGAGTGCTTGCGTGAGATCAATCTGAGACTGCATGAGAGCAGTCTGAGACTGGATGGCACCAGCCAATCAGTTCAATTGCAGCACTATGTCATTGCATTGCATCGGCCTGTGCTGCAATGGATCCTGCCACGGATCCTGCCACCTCATCCATTACACGCGGCTCTGGTTCCACACGGTCTCCCTGCAATTCCAACATCCTCTGCGACCAGGCAAGGATGGGATCAAGCGCTTGCACACAGATGACAGCTGTGCTAATGGCGGACTCCTCCACACTCCTTGCCAGTCCATCCATGCTGTCGGGCACCCGTGCCATTGCACCCATCAGCTCAGTGTGCATGCTGAATGCCTGGGTATACATGGCCGTGATTTCGAGCTCCTCATGCGACTCCAGTGCGTAAGAACTCCCGCGCCTAATCACCCACCGGGGAGATGGTTATCGAACTTCCCTACCCCCATGGCATTGCTGCAGAACGCTGGGTCCAGGAGTTTCGCCTTCATCAGACCCTAACACCCTGCTCCCCTCTCGGGAAGGCGTGGCCCGACTGTCTGAAGTGTCACCCTCGGGAGACGCAGGCAATGAGGCTCTGGCTTCCTCTTCCTCCTCGCCTGGCACACCGCTGCCACTAGCAGTTCGAGGGACAGGCTGGTGATCTGGTGGTTCACTATCGGAAAGCAGGAAGGTACAAGGGTGGCTTTAGTGTGAGGGCAGGGGGGCAGCAAGGGAGCAGGGACTGGAGACAGTTAGTTGGATTGAAAGTGTAAAAGGCTGGTGTTGTGAGGGTGAAGAGGTGTGAGAGAGGAGAGAACGCTGATGAACATACCATTGCTGTCCCAAGGAGGTCGACCTCTCCAGCGGCCACGGCACCTATGACCTGGCTGGCAACGATCCTGTGCACTCTGTCCTCCAACTCAGTCAGGGGGTGTAGGTCCGCCGGTCCATCTCCCGTGCGTTGCTGCTCCCGTCTGTTATGAGAGAGCTTGGCCTGCAAGAAAAAGTACAGCGTGAGTGTGAGTGTGCAGGCATGTGACTGGCAGATGTGCCTACCACAGTTGAACAGCCATTATTGTGTGCAGGCATGTGATTGGCAGATGTGCCTACCATAGTTGAATAACCCTTATTGTGTGCAGCCATGTGGTTGGCAGATGTGCCTCCCCTAGTTTAATAGCGGTTAATGTGTCCAAGGTGTGGGATGTGCATGTGTGTTTTATGCGATGGCCGTAGGTCTTGGATGAGTGTTATGCATTTGGGTTTTTAAACACTCTGGGCACAGATTGAAGTTAGATGGAGGGATGTAGAGGTTTTGAAAAGCAGGTACTCACCCTGATCGCCCGAGCGAGATTGTTGAACTTCTTCCGCCATTGCGTGTGGGTTCTTGGCATCAGGCTCCTCGGGGAGACGTGCTGAGCCACCTCCCTCCTCACCGTTCTCAACTCCCGGGGCAATGGCCTCCTGCCACTCTCAGGGAACAGCACTGCCCATCGCCGTTCCACAGCGTCAACCAGAGCCACCAATGCCTCGTCGCAGAAGCGCCCAGCTCTTTCTCTGTGCTACACTTTGCACCCGGCCAATATTAGATCCCCAGAATGGGCGATACCCAATTTGTCCGCCATTGTCTACATAATGAATAGCTGGATAAAGAGGCTTACCAGGAACACCAACAGCAGCCAGGGCGGGGGTTTGGGGGAGTTAATGGCAAGAACAGTAATGCAGTTAATCATGATTTACAGAATTAATAGCTGGATACAGAGTCTTACCGGGAACACAAACAGTAGTGAGAATGTTCCAGAATGTTTATACGACAACCCATGCGGTAACAAAGAGGTAACAACTTGAAACACAGAATATGCCTAATAACTGAATATCCCGCGGTAAATAACAACAATAATATTACAGTGTAACATGGTTTGTAGAATTATTAACAGGACATAGATTCTCACTGGGAGCATAAACAGCAGTGAGGAGGGGAGAGTAAAGCTTTTGCATATCATAACATCTTCCTAATATCCAAATCATTTAACCCCAATCCATGCCTTCCCTCCAATGAGTGTCTGGTGGTCTTTGTGCTGAGGGCAGCGCGCTGACTGTGTGAGGTGACACAGTGAAGGGAGCTCCATCTTTAGAGCAGAGGGAAATCACCGAGTGACAAAGAAATATAGAAGATAGGAGCAGGAGTAAGCCATTCGGCCCCACGAGCCTGCTCCGCCATTTAATGAGATCATGACTGATAATCCAAATTCAGTACCCTGTCCCTGCTTTCTCCCCATATCACTTGATCCCTTTAGGCTTAAGAAATATATCTAACTCATTCTTGAATATATTTAATGAATTGGCCTCAACTGCCTTGTGTGGTAGAGAATTCCGCAGGTTCACCACTCTCTTGTTGAAGAAATTCATCCTCATCTCAGTCCTATATGGCTTACCCCTTTTCTTTAGACTGTGACCCTTGGTTCTGGACTCCCCCGGCATCGGAAACATCCTTCCTGCATCTAGTCTGTCTGGTCCTGTTAAAATTTTATAAGTTACAATGAGATCCCCTCTCATTCTTCTAAACTCCAGCGAATATGAGCCTAATCGACCCAATCTCTCTTCATACCTTATTCCTGCCATCCCAGGTATCAGCCTGGTGAATCTTCGCTGCACTCCCTCCATGGCAAGAACATCCTTTCTCAGATAAGGCGACCAAAACTGCACACAATACTCAAGGTGTGGTCTCACCAAGGCCCTGTACAACTGCAGCAAGTCATCCTTGCTCCTGTACTCGAATCCTCTCGCTATGAAGGCCAACATACCATTTGTCTTCTTAACCACCTGCTGCACCTGCATGCTTACCTTCAGTGATATCATTAGGCCTCACTGTAACTGGCATTAATTACAGTAATTGAACAAACAGACTCATTGAACCATTGTCACCACCACACCTTACTGCAGCATAATCTAGCTCACCTTATTGTACACCGTTTTAAATTAAAAGTGAGGGAATACGTAATATTTCACCCTCCCATAAACAGAAGAATATAAGAATTAGGAGCAGCAGTTGGCAATACGGTCTTTCGAGCCCTTCATTGAATGAGATCATGGCTGATCTTCGACCTCAAATCCACATTCTCCCCACACCCAGCCCATCCTCATACCCCTTGATTCTAGTAGAGTCCAAAAATACCGAAGACAGAACAGAGAAAAGGGAATTTCTCTTCCTGTATTGATCTAAATCTGAGAACAATATACGAGAAAGTGACAGAAAAAAGGCAGGCATAATGTGTTAGCTGTGGCTCAGTGGGTAGCACACCCGCTTCTGACTCTAGAGGGTTCTGGGTTCAGGTCCCACTGCAGGAACTTATAGCCCATAAATCTAGTTTAACACTCCAGTGCAGTGCTAAGGGAGTGCTGCACTATCGGAGGTGCCGTCTTTCGGATGAGACGTTAAGCAACGCCCCTTTCTGCGCTCTCAGGTGAACGTAACGATCCCATAACCCTATTTTGAAGAGGAGCAGGGGAGTTATCCCCGGTGTCATGGCCAATGTTTATCCAACAATCAACATAACAGAAACAGATTATCTGGTCATTATCACATTGTTGTTTGTTGGAGCTTGCTGTGCACTAATTGGCTGCCGTGTTTCCCACAATACAACAGTGACTACCCTTCCAAAATTACTTCATTGTCCGTAAAGTGTTTTGAGATGTCCGGTGGTCGTGAAAGGTGCTATATAAATGCAACTATTTTTTCCTTAAAAGATAGAATCATAGAATGGTTACAACGCAGAAGGAGGTCATTCGGCCCGTCGAGCCCGTGCCAGCTCTCTGCAAGAACACTTCAGCAAGTCCCACTCCCACGTGCTTGCCCCGAAGCCGGGCATTTTTTTTCCTTCAGGTGCTTATCCAATTCCCTTTTGAAAGCCACAACTGAATCTGCCTCCTCCACCCTTTGAGGCAGTGCATTCCAGATCCTAACCACTCGCTGCGTAAAAAAGTTTTTTCTTATGTCCCCTTTGGTTATTCTGCCAATCACCATAAATCTGTGTCCTCTGATTCGTGACCTTTCCACCAATGGGAACAGTTTCTCTCTATCTCCACTGTCCAGACACCTCATGATTTTGAACACCTCTATCACTTTGCTCTCAACCTCCTCTGCTCTTAGGATAACAACCCCAGTTTCTCCAGTCTATCCACGTAACTGAAGTCCCTACTCCCTGGAATCATTCTTGTAAATCCTTTCTGCACCCGCTCTAAGTCATTCAAATCCTTCCTAAAGTGCGGTGCCCAGAATTGGACACAATACTCCAGTTGAGGCCGAACCAGTGTTTTATATAGGTTCATCATAACTTCCTTGTTTCTATACTCTATGCCTCTATTTATGAAGCCCAGGATCCCGTATGCTTTTTAACCACCTTTTCAACCTGCCCTGCAACCTTCAACGATTTGTTTCTCTGTTCATGCACCACTTTTAGAATTGTACCCTTTAGTTTATATTGTCTCTCCTCATTCTTCATACCAAATTGTATCATTTCACACTGTTCTGCATTAAATTTCATCTGCCACGTGTCCGCCCATTTCACTGTCCTCTTCAAGTCGATCACTATCCTCCTCACTGTTCACTATACTTCCAAGTTTTGTATCATCTGCAAATTTTGAAATTGTGCCCTGTACCCCCAAGTCCAAGTCATTAACAAATATCAAAAAAAGCCATGGTCCTAGTACCGACCCCTGGGGAACACCACTGTGTGCCATCCTCCAGTCCAGAAAACAACCGTTCACCACTACTCTCAGTTTCCTGTCACTTAACCAATTTTGTATCCATGCTGCCCCTGTCCCTATTATTCCATGGGCTTCAACTTTGCTGGCAAACCTATTATACGGCACTTTATCAACGTCTTTTTGAAATCCATGTCAACCGCATTCCGCTCATCAACCCTCTCTGTTAAATGATCAGAAAACACGTCAAGTTAGTTAGACACGATTGCCTTTGACAAATCCGTGCTGGATTTCCTTAATTAATCCACACTTGTCCAAGTGACTGTTAATTTTGTCCCGGATTATCGTTTCGAAAAGCTTCCCAACCACCAAGGTTAAACTGACTGCTCTGTATTTTCTGGGTTTATCCTTACACCCGTTTTTGAACAAGGGTATAACATTTGCAATTCTCCAGTCTTCTGCCAACACACCGTATCTAAGGAGGATTGGAAGATTATGGGCAGTACCTCCGCAATTTCCCCCCTTCCCTTAGCATCCTTGGATGCATCCCATCCGCTCCTGGTGACGTATCTACTTTAAGTACAGCCAGCCTTTCCAGTACCTCGTCTTATCAATTTTTAGCCCATCCAGTATCTCAACTACCTCCTCTTTCACCATGACTTTGGCAGCAGTTTCTTCCTTGGTAAAAACAGATGCAAATTATTCATTTAGTATCTCAGCCATGCCCTCTGCCTCCATTCGTAGGTCTCCTTTTTGGTCCTTAATCAGCCGCACCCCACCTCTTCATACCCGTTTACTATTTATATGCCAATAGAAGACTTTTGGATCCAATTTTTTGTTTGCTGCCAATCTATTCTAATACACTCTCTTTGCCCCTCTTATTCCCTTTTACACAGCCTCTCTGAACTTTCTATATTCAGCCTGGTTCTCACTTGTATTCTGAACTTGATATCTGTCATATGCCCACTTTTCCTGCTTCCTCTTACTCACTATCTCTTTTGTCATCCAGGGAGCTCTGGCTTTTTTTGCGCTACCCAACCCACTCGTGGAAATGTACCTCAATTGTACCCAAATCATCTCTTCTTTAAAGGCAGCCCACTGTTCAATGACAGTTTTGCCTGCTAATCTTTGATTTCTTTTACCCAAGCCGGCTCGGTTCTCAACCCACTGAAATTGACCCTCCTTTAATTAAGTATTTTTACTCTAGATTGCTCCTTGTCCTTTTCCATAGCTAATCTAAACATTATGATACTATAATCACTATTCCCTAAATGTTCCCTTACTGACACTTGCTGCACTTAACCTACCTCATTCCCGAGAACCAGATCCAGCAATGCCTCCTTCCTCTTTGGGCCAGAAATGCACCAACCTGGACGACGTTCAGGATTGGGCTGGTAAGTGGCAGGTAACATTCGCACCACAGAAGTGACAGGCAATTACTATGTCCAACAGGCGAGAGTCTAACCACCTCCCCTTGACAGTCAACAGAATTACCATCGACGAATCCTCCACCATCAATACCCTGGGAGTCACCATTGGCCAGAAACTTAATTGGACAAGCCACATAAATACTGTGGCAACAAGAGTAGGTCAGAGGCTAGGAATTCTGCAGCGAGTGTCTCACCTCCTGACTCCCCAAAGCCTTTCCACCATCTACAAGGCACAAGTCAGGAGTGTGATGGAATACTCTCCACTTACCTGGATGAGTGCAGCTCCAACAAAACTCAAGAAGCTCGACACCATCCAGGACAAAGCATTCCCCTTGATTGGCACACGATTCACCGCGTTAAACATTCACTCCCTCCTCCACCGGCGTATCGTGGCTGCAGTGTGTACCATCTACAAGATGCACTGCAGCAACTCAACAAGGCTTCTTCGGCAACACCTCTCAAACCCGCGACCTCTTCCACCTAGAAGGACAAGAGCAGCAGGTGCATGGGAACACCATCACCTCCAAGTTCCCCTCCTGACTGGAAAGTATATCACCGATCCTTCATCGTCACTGGGTCAAAATCCAGGAACTCCCTCCCTAACAGCACTGTGGGAGTACCTTCACCACATGGACTGCAGCGGTTGAGGAAGGCGGCGCACCACCATCTTTTCAAGGGCTGTTCGGGATGGGCAATAAATTCTGGCCTCGCCAGCGACGCCCACATTCCAGAAACGAAAAAAAAGAAAGTTCTCTTGAACACATTTCAGAAATTCTTCTCCCTCTCTGCCCATTATACTATTACTATCTCAGTCAATATTGGGATAATTGAAGTCCCTCATTATTACTACTCTACATTTCTTCCACCTCCCTAATTTCCCTGCAGATTTGTTCCTTTATATCCTTCCCACTAGTTGGTGGCCTATAGAATACACCTAGTAGTGGAATGGTACCTCTATTGCTTCTTAATTCTAACCAAATAGATTCTGACCTTGTCCCCTCCAAGAAATCCTCTCTCTCCAGCACTGTGATATTCTCCTTAATCAATACTTCCACCCCACCTCATTTCTTTCCTTCACTATCTTTCCCGAACATCTTATATCTAGGAATATTTAGTACCCACTCCTGCCCTTTTTAGAACCAGGTCTCTGTTATCGCCTCAACATCATTTTCCTATGAGGCTATTTGCGCCTGCAGCTCACCCACCTTATTTACTACGCTTCGTGCGTTTACACACATACACTGTAAACGTTTCTTAGACCTTACAATAGCAAAATACTGCGGATGCTGGAAATCTGAAATAACAACAGAAAATGCTGGAAACACCAAAAGATCAGGCAGCATCCGTGGAGAGAGAAACAGAGTTAACGTTTCAGGTCTGTGAACCTTCGTCAGAACTGGAAAAAGTTAGAGATGTAACAGGTTATAAGCAGGTGTAGGGGCAGGGAAAGGTGGGAGGGGAGGAAACAACAAAAGAGACGGTCTGTGATAGGGTGGAAGGCAGGAGTTATTAAATGTTGTAAATGGGAATGGCAGAATCATCAACAGCTGCCTCCTGAATAAATTGGGGCCGAGGTTATGGTCTGAAATTGTTGAACTCAGTGTTAAGTCCAGAAGGCTGTAAAGTGCCTAATAGAAAGATGAGGTGTTGTTCCTGGAGCTTACGTTCTAAGAGGCCGAGGACAGAGAGGTCAGAGTGGGAGTGGAGCGCTTGTCACTTTAATTCTCCGATCCAACTCCCAGTCTGACTGCAGCTCAGGCGGCAGCTGTTGATGTTTCTGCCATCCCCATTTGTAACATTTAACCACTCCTGCCTTCCACCCTATCACAGACCGTCCCTTTTGTTATTTCCTTCCCTCCCCCCTTTCCCTGCCCCTACTCCTGCTTACAATCTGTCACATCTCTAACTTTTTCCAGTTCTGATGAAGGGTCACAGACCTGAAACGTTAACTCTGTTCCTTTCTCCACGGATACTGCCTGACCTGCTGAGTGTTTCCAGCATTTTCTGTTTCTATCTTAGACCTTCTTGGATTCTCTGTTAGTCTGAACATAGAACATAGAACAGTACAGCACAGTACAGGCCCTTCGGCCCTCGATGTTGTGCCGAGCATTGTCCGAAACCAAGATCAAGCTATCCCACTCCCTATCATTCTGGTGTGCTCCATGTGCTTATCCAATAACCGCTTGAAAGTTCTTAAAGTGTCCGACTCCACTATCACAGCAGGCAGTCCATTCCATACCTCAACGACTCTCTGAGTAAAGAATCTATCTCGGACATCCCTTCTATATCTCCCCCCATGCACCTTATAGTTATGCCCCCTTGTAACGGCTACCTCCACCCGAGGAAATAGTCTCTGAACATCTACTCTATCTATCCCCCTCATCATCTTATAAACCTCTATTAAGTCGCCTCTCATCCTCCTCCGCTCTAAAGAGAAAAGCCCTAACTCCCTCAATCTTTCCTCATAAGACCTCCTCCCCAAACCAGGCAGCATCCTGGCAAATCTCCTTTGCACTCTTTCCAATGCTTCCACGTCCTTCCTATAGTAGGGTGACCAGAACTGCACACAATATTCCAAATGTGGTCTCACCAAGGTCCTGTACAGTTGTAGCATAACCTCACGGTTCTTAAACTCAAACCCCTTGTTAATAAACGCTAACACACTATAGGCCTTCTTTACTGCTCCATCCACTTGAGTGGCAACCTTCAGAGGTCTGTGGATATGAACCCCCAGATCCCTCTGTTCCTCCACGTTCCTCAGAACCCTGCCGTTGACCCTGTAATCCTTATTCAAATTTGCCCTACCAAAATGAATCACCTCGCACTTATCAGGGTTAAATTCCATCTGCCATTTTTCGGCCCAGCTCTGCATCCTATCAATGTCTCTTTGCAGCCTACAACAGCCCTCCACCTCATCCACTACTCCATCAATCTTGGTGTCATCAGCAAATTTACTGATCCACCCTTCAGTTCTCTCCTCCAAGTCATTGATAAAAATCGCAAACAGCAGAGGACCCAGCACCGACCCCTGTGGCACACCGCTGGTAACTGGTCTCCAGTCCGAAAATTTTCCATCCACCACCACCCTCTGCCTTCTATGAGATAGCCAGTTACTTATCCAATCGGCCAAATTTCCCTCTATCCCACAACTCCTTACTTTCTTCATGAGCCGACCATGGGGAACCTTATCAAACGCCTTACTAAAATCCATGTATACGACATCAACTGCTCTACCTTCATCTACACACTTAGTTACCTCCTCAAAGAATTCAATCAAATTTGTTAGGCAAGACTTACCCTTCACGAATCCGTGTTGACTATCCCTGATTAAGTTGCCTCTTTCCAAATGGTCATAAATCCTATCCCTCGGGACCTTTTCCATTATCTTACCAACCACCGAAGTAAGACTAATCGGCCTATAATTACCAGGGTCATTCCTATTTCCTTTCTTGAAGAGAGGAACAACATTCGCCACTCTCCAGTCCTCTGGCACCATCCCCGTGGACAGTGAGGACCCAAAGATCGAAGCCAAAGGCTCTGCAATCTCCTCCCTTGCCTCCCAAAGAATCCTAGGATATATCCCATCTGGCCCAGGGGACTTATCGACCCTCAGGTTCTTCAAAATTGCTAAAACATCTTCCCTCAGTACATCTACCTCCTCCAGCCTATCCACCTTTATCACACTCTCATCCTCAAAAACATGGCCCCTCTCCTCGGTGAACACTGACGAAAAGTATTCATTCATCACCTCTCCTATCTCTTCTGACTCCATGCACAAGTTCCCACTATTGTCCTTGACCGGCCCTACCCTCACCCTGGTCATTCTTTTATTTTTCACATAAGAGTAAAAGGCCTTGGGGTTTTTGTTGATCCGACCCGCCAAGGACTTCTCATGCCCCCCTCCTAGCTCTCCTAAGCTCTTTCTTTAGCTCATTTCTTGCTACCTTGTACCCCTCAATCGACCCAACTGAACCTTGTTTTCTCATCCTTACATACGCTTCCTTTTTCCTCTTGACTAGACATTCAACCTCTTTTGTGAACCATGGTTCTCTCACTCGGCCATTTCCTCCCTGCCTGACAGGGACATACCTATCAAGGACACGCAGTAATTGCTCCATGAAAAAGCTCCACTTTTCGTTTGTGCCTTTCCCTGATAGTTTCTGTTCCCATCTTATGCTCCCTAATTCTTGCCTAATCGCATCATAATTACCCCTCCCCCAATTATAAACCCTGCCCTGCCTTATGGCCCTATCCCTCTCCATTGCAATAGTGAAAGTCACCGAATTGTGGTCGCTATCTCCAAAGTGCTCTCCCACAAACAAATCAAACACTTGGCCCGGTTCATTACCCAGTACCAAATCCAATGTGGCCCTACCTCTTGTCGGCCTATCCACATATTGTGTCAGGAAACCCTCCTGCACACACTGTGCAAAAACTATCCCATCCGAACTGTTTGACCTATAAAGGTTCCAATCAATATTTGGAAAGTTGAAGTCACCCATGACAACTACTCTGTCACCTCCACACCTATTCATAATCTGCTTTGCAATTTCTTCCTCCACATCTCTATTACTATTTGGGGGCCTGTAGAAAACTCCTAACAACGTGACCCCTCCTTTCCTATTTCTAACTTCAGCCCATATTACCTCAGACGGCAGATACCCTCGAACTGCCTTTCTGCCGCTGTTAAACTATCCTTGATTAACAATGCTACTCCTCCACCTTTCTGATCACCTTCCCTACGCTTACTGAAACATCTATACCCCGGAACTTCCAACAACCATTCCTGTCCGTGTTCTAACCATGTCTCCGTAATGGCCACCACATCGTAGTCCCAAGTACCAATCCACGCTCCAAGTTCTCCCACCTTATTCCGGATGCTCCTTGCATTGAAGTAGACACACTTCAAGCCATCTTCCTGTCTGCCGGTACATTCCTGCGACCTTGATACCCTCCTCAGTACCTCCCTACACTCACCACTGGCTCCTGGACTACAGCCCTTTTTCCCATCCCCCTGACAAATTAGTTTAAACCCCCCCGAAGAGCCGTCGCAAATTTCCCTCCCAGGATATTGGTGCCCCTCTGGTTCAGGTGCAAACCGTCCTGTTTGTACAGGTCCCACCTTCCCCAGAATGTGCTCCAATTATCCACATAACTGAAACCCTCCCCGCTACACCATCCCTGCAGCCACGTATTTATCTGCACTCTCTCCCTGTTCCTCAACTCGCTAGCACGTGGCACCGGCAACAAACCAGAAATTACAACATGGTTTGTACTGGCTCTCAGCTTCCAACCTAGCTCCCTAAATTCCTGTTTTAAATCCCCGTCCCTTCTCCTACCTATGTCATTGGTACCGATGTGTACCACGACTTGTGATTGTTCCCCCTCCCCCTTGAGGATTCTGAAAACACGGTCCGAGACGTCACGGACCCTGGCAAACCAGGAGGCAACATACCATCCGTGCATCTCTTTTGCTGCCAAAGAACCTCCTATCTGTCCCTCTGACTATTGAGTCCCCAATAACTATTGCTCTCCTGCTCTCCCCCCTTCCCTTCTGAGCCACAGGGACGGACCCAGCGCCGGAGATCCGGTCACCGTGGCTTACCACTGGTAGGTCGTCCCCCTCAACAGTATCCAAAGCGGTATACCTGTTACTGAGGGGAACGACCACAGAGGATCCCTGCACTGACTGCTTCCTCCTAGCCCCTCTCACCGTCACCCATCTATCTTCATTCTTTGGAGTAATTACATCCCTGAAGCTTCTATCTATGACCTCCTCTGCCTCCGGAATGATCCGAAGTTCATCCAGCTCCAGCTCCAGTTCCCTAACACGGTTTTCGAGGAGCTGGAGATGGGTGCACTTCCCACAGGTGTAATCAGCAGGGATACCGACGGCGTCCCTTACCTCAAACATTCTGCAGGAGGAACATTTCACTGCCTCCCCTGCCATCCCCTCTAGCTAACTTGCGGATTAAACTAGAACAAGAAAGAGCTTACCGGATATTCACTCACCCCCTTTAGGTTAGAGGAGGTGGAAGGGTGGGGGACACTACAAGTGTAGTGTCTCGGGTTTAGGAACCGCCCAACTTATATATAGGTAAAAATTAATCACCCACCCAGCAACCACTGCGTCCCGCACTATAAAAGCACTCAACAGGTCCGCGTCCGCCGCTGCTCCCGCTGCTGCTCAC
The DNA here is from genome assembly GCA_030390025.1 of Squalus acanthias. NCBI lineage: Eukaryota > Metazoa > Chordata > Chondrichthyes > Squaliformes > Squalidae > Squalus > Squalus acanthias. Next base: position 1,799,792 of record JASTWF010000034.1, on the reverse strand, counting down.
ATAACCCACATAATACCGTACTATTTCATGCTCTACTGCTATCTGTCTCTCCCTATCTTTTGTGCACCTTATTTTTCCTTTCTAATGCCACATCCTGGTGCCCATCCCCCTGGCAGATTAGTTTAAACGCTCCCCAACAGCACTAGCAAACAGCCCCGCCCGCATCTCGGGAGTATATTGGTTCGGCTCTGTTGAGGTGCAACCCGACCGGCCTTTTCAGGTCCCACCTCCCCCAGAACCGACCCCAATGTCCCAGGAATCTAAAGCCCTCCCTCCTGCACCATATCTCCAGCCACACATTTAATTGCTCTGTCCTCCTATTTCTGTATTCACTAGCTCGTGGCACCAGGAGTAATCTGGAGATTACTACCTTCGAGGTCCTGCTTTATAATCTCTTTCCTAGCTCCCTATTATCTGCCTACAGGATCACATCCCTCTCTCTACCTATGTCGATGATGCCAATATGGACCACGACCTCAGTCTGTTCACCATCACCCCTCAGAATGTCCTGCAGCCACTCAGTGACATCCTCGACCCTGGCACCAGGGAGGCAACATATCATTCTGGAGTTACATTTGTTGCTGGAGAAACACCTGTCTGTTCCTTTAACTATCGAATCTCCTATCACTATTGCTTTCTCGACCTTCCTGCCACCCCCTTACAACTCAGCCACCAGTGTTGCCATGGACTTGGCTCTGGCTGTAATCCCCAGCGGACCCATCGAATACTGGTTCGAGAGTGAGATGCACTCATGGGGCTCCTGCACTAAATGCATGGTTCTCCTTGTCTGTCTGACGGTCACACATTCCCTCTCTGCCTGCACACTCTTATGCTTCTGGGTGACCACCTCCTGAAACGTGCTATCCACGGAGCTCTCAGCTACACGGATGCACCGCAGTGACGCCAGCTGCTGCTCAAGCTCCGAAACCCGTGGGAAGTGTCCTGGAGTTCCCACATGACACAAGGTGTGCATTCCACGGCACTGAGGTGCCCTGCCATGCCTCTATTTAATAGACTACCAACTAACTTAACGGAATTAAACTCAAGACTTCAAAAATTCACAATCAACATATTATTTTTTCTTTGCAGCGTCTTCCCTTGTGCTGATGTCACTTACCGAACTCCCTTACACTCGCTCCCAGCTCCGGGTTCTCTGGCCTACCTTTATCTCCGGCCGCTCCTCTCGCTCTCTCCTCCTTCCCCTCTGCTCCGAATTCCCAAGCTTTCCAAATTCACAACCTTAGCACTCTGTTTAGACCACTGACAAAATGGATTTCCCCACACTAGATCTTTGATTTATTCCATACCAGGCCATCAGGATTAAAGAAATAACAAATAAATGGTCTTAAATGGCGGGATCTGAGAGAATATCCCAGTGATGGAACGATGGGACTCGACTAGAATACACTGCTCCCACCTCAGTCCAAGACTTTCATTCCCAGGGCTGCCTAGATTACATTGCTCCACCTCAATCCAGGAATTTCATTCCCAGGGCTGCCTGGATTACATTGCTCCCACCTCAGTCCAAGACTTTCATTCCCAGGGCTGCCTAGATTACACTGCTCCCACCTCAGTCCAGGAATTTCATTCCCAGGGCCGCCTAGATTACACTGCTCCTGCCTCAATCCAGGAATTTCATTCCCAGGGCTGCCTAGATTACACTGCTCCCGCCTCAGTCCAGGAATTTCATTCCCAGGGCCGCCTAGATTACACTGCTCCCGCCTCAATCCAGGAATTTCATTCCCAGGGCTGCCTAGATTACACTGCTCCCGCCTCAGTCCAGGAATTTCATTCACAGTTCATTTCTCTATTGCCTGAAAATAGAACAAGAAGAAGAAGAAGAAGAAGAAGAAGAGTAACCTTACCCAGACAAACATGTCATCGTGTTTGACCGAGTGGAAGAATAATTAACAGGTGCAAAGGATTAAAACGGAGGGCTCAAAGGAAAACACTTAAAATATTAACCAATGAGATAAATACGCTGTAAGCAGCTCAACACTCCAGGAAACTCTCTGGAAATGTTAAATTCTCGCATAATCATACTCACAGAACCATACCTGTCAGTCAACATTCTCAAACACTCCATCACCATTCCAGGGTCTGCACAGACCCACCAGAGGTGGGGACACAGGGGTATACAATCCGGAGGGAGAAACACTGAGTCCTCAACATTGCCTGAGGATATGATGAAGTCTGATGGCTTCCAGTCAGACATGGGCAAGGTAACTTCCTGCTGATTACCACCTACCGCCCTCCCTCAGCTGTTGAATCGACACATCTTCATGCTGAACACCAGTTGATGGGAGCACCGAGAGCAGAAAGGGCGCAAATTATACACTGGTTCGGGAGGGGGAAACTTCAATGTTCATCACCAATCGTGCCTGGGAAGTACCATCATTCACCGAGCCCTGAAGAACATAGCTGCCAGACTGGGATTGCGGCAGCTCGTGGGCGACCCAAGATGAGAGAATAGCCTGCTTGACCTCGTCCTCACCAATCTATCTATCGCATATGCATCTGTCCATGACGATCTTGGTAGGACTGACCACCGCTCAATGTGTGTGGAGAATAAGTCTCGCCTTCACCCTGAGGACACCCTCCATCATATCATGTGCATCTACCATGGTGATCAATGGAATGAAATTAGACAGAGCCAAGCGATCCCAACACATCAAATTATTTCAAAGCTTTCATATCCTGTTGTGAATGGTGATGAACAATTGAGCCGTTTCCCCAGAGCCCTGAAAATTTATCCTTTTCAAGTTTGCATCCAATTACCTTTTGGAAATTACAGTTAAGAAAGGAAGAAAGAATTGAATTGATACGGCGCTTTTCACAATCTTGGGATGTGCTTTCAAGCCAATGACGTCCTTCCTTTTGAAGTGAAGTCACTGTTGTACTGTCGGAAACGTGGCAGCCAATTTGAGCACAGCAAGCTCCCACAAACAGCAATGTGATAATGACCAGATAATCTGCTTTAATGATGTTGATTGAGATAAATATTAGCCAGAACACCGGGGTTAACCCTGCTGCTCTTCTTCAATATAATTCCATGGGATCTTTTACGTCCAACTTATAGAACAGACAGGTTTAACGTCTCATCTGAGACATGGCACCGCTCACAGTGATGCGCTCCCTCAGTACTGCCCCTCTGACAGTGATACGCTCCCTCAGTACTGCCCCTCTGACAGTGATGCGCTCCCTCAGTACTGCCCCGCTGACAGAGATGCACTCCCTCAGTACTGCCCCTCTGACAGTGATGCGCTCCCTCAGTACTACACCTCCAACAATGCAGCACTCCCTCAGTACTGGCTTGAGTGCAGTTTGTCATGGAGTGCAGTTTGGAACCTAGTGTTAAGCTGCGAGTTTGGTGTGTGAGGAATGTGTTCCTTTCTTTTTCTGTCTTTGTCAGCTTCCAAGACCTGGTGAATATTTCTACAGTCCAGTCGTTAAACTAAAAGTAAGGTCTCGAGTTTAGAGCAAGTAGTGCTTAAAGGGAAGTAAGGTCCCTAGTGTATTTAATATTCTTTAATTTAAAGGGAGTAAATTATTGGTAGGACATGACAGGGCAGCTCGGCAGCGTGGAGTGCTCCTCCTGTGCTATGTTGTAAGTCAGGGACACTTTAGGTGTCCAGGGTGGACACATGTGCAGGAAGTGTCTCCAGCTGCAGCTACGCGAAATCCGCGTTTCGGAGCTGGAGCTGCGACTGGAGTCACTGTGGAGCATCCGCGAAGCTGAGATCTTCGTGGATAGAACATTTAACGAGGTGGTCACACCGCAGGTAAAGAGTGCACAGGCAGATAGGAAATAGATGACCCCCAGACAGTGTAATAGAACAAGGAAGGCAGTGCAGGAGTCCCCTGGGTCCATCTCCCTCTCCAACAGATTTTTCGTTTTGGATACTGATGGGGGAGATGGTTTCTCAGGGGAATGCAGCAAGAGCCAAGTCCATGGCACTACGAATGGCTCAGCTGTACAGGAGGGGGGGGGGTGTAAAGAGTGGGAGAGCAATAGTGATAGGGGATTCTATCGTAAGGGGAACAGATAAATGTTTCTGTGGCCTCAGACGTGACTCCAGGATGGTATGTTGCCTCCCTGGTGCCAGGGTCAAGCAGCTCACTGAACGGCTGCAGGGTATTCTGAAGGGGGAGGGCGAACTGTCAGAGGTCGTAATCCACATTGGTACCAACGACATGGGTAGAAAGAGGGATGAGGTCCTGCAACAAGAATTTAGGGAGCTAGGTAGCAGATTAAAAAGCAGGACCTCAAAGGTTGTAATCTCTGTATTACTCCCGGTGCCACTTGCTGGTGAGTACAGGAATAGGAGGCTAGAGCATATGAATGCGTGGCTAAAGAATTGGTGCAGCAGGGAGGGCTTTAGTTTCCTGGATCACTGGGTCTGCTTCTGGGGAAGGTGGGACCTGTACAAGTCGGACGGGATGCACCTGAACCGGAACGGGACCAACATCCTTGCGGAGAGATTTGCTAGTACTGTTGAGTGGGTGGGGGGGCGGGGGTAATCTAACTTGGCAGAGGGATGGGATACAGAGTGGAGCTGTCGTAGGGGGTGATGCACAGCCAAATATAGAGGAAAAAACAATTCAGCCTGGAAGTCAGAGCAAATATGTAACGGCACAAGGCTGTATGGCATGGCTGGTGGCATTTATTTTAATTCAAGGAGTCTTGCGAGTAAGGCAGATGAATTGAAGGTGTTGATGAAAACATGGGAGTATGATATTGTTGCTATCACAGAGACATGGTTGAGGGAGCGGCAGGACTGGCAGCTCAATATTCCGGGATATAGATTCTTCAGGCGAGGCAGAGGTGGGTGTAAAAGCGGAGGGGGTGTCGCAATATTAATCAAGGAGACAATTACTGCTTTAACGAGGGATGATATCTTAGCAGGATGCTCTAAGGAGGCCATATCGGTAGAACTTAAAAACAAAAAGTGGGCAAGCTCTTTGCTGGGAGTGTACTGTTGGGCCGCAAACAGTCAGTGGGAGATAGAGGAACAGATATGTCAGCAAATCTCACAGAAGTGTCGAAATAATATGTAATAATAGCAGGGGATTTCAACTTGCCCAATATTAAATGAGATAGTCAGAGTGTGAAAGGCTTAGAGGATGCGGAATTCTTAATGTGGATCCAGGAGAGCTTTTTGAGCCAGCATGTAGAATGTCCTACCAGACAGGGGTCGGTTCTGAACCTAATTCTAGGGAATGTAGCTGGGCAACTGGTGGAAGTGTCATAAGGAGAGCATTTTGGTGACAGTGACCATAATTCGTTGAGATTCAAGGTAGTCATGGAAAAGGACAAAAATGGACCGGAAGTAAAGGTTCTAAATTGGGGGAAGGCCGATTTTAATATGATAAGGCAGGTTCCGGCCAAAGTGGACTGGGATCAGCTACTTGTAGGAAAATCCACATCAGAGCAGTGGGAGTCTTTCACAAAGTAAACAGAGAGAGTATAACGCCAACATGTTCCCGTAAAGGTCAAGGGTGGGACCAACAAGTCCAGGCAACCCTGGATGTCAAGTGATATATAAGAATGGATTCGGAAAAAAGAGAGGTTTTTGGCAGATACCAAGGAGTAAAAACAGTGGAAGCCCGAGTGGAGTATAGGAAGTGCACTGGGGTACTTAAAAAGAAATTAGGAAAGTGAAGAGGGGGTATGAAAAAAAAAACTGGCGGGTAAAAGAAAGGAAAATCCCAAGCTGTTTATAAGTATATTAAGGGCAAGAGGATAACGAGGGAACGACTAGGGCCTATTACTAGATTGCAGTTTGTCACGGAGTGCAGATTGGAACAGAGTGTTAAGCTGCGAGTTTGGTGAGTGAGGGAGTAAATCTTAAAGATTAATCTCTTATTTTTATAAATTCTAGTCTTGTGTGCTTGCAATTAGCATTTAAATTTACTGTTTCAAGTTTTAAGTTTCTTCCAGGCTTGGGCAGGGCTAAGCAAGCTCTGTGCTGTAGAGCAGGTGAGAGTAATTAATTAATTAACTGGTCTAATCTGGTTCTGTAACTGCCAGAGAGCTCACTTATTTAAATCTCAGCAGTATAAATAAGGGAGACTAGAGTGCAGTTTGTCACGGAGTGCAGATTGGAACAGAGTGTTAAGCTGCGAGTTTGGTGAGTGAGGGGAGGGAGGTGTTCCTCACTTTTTCAATCTTTGTCAGCTTCCTGGTGCGGCGGCGGACCTGCATGAGGCGAGGTGGCGGTAGAGGGTTTAAAAGGCTCCAGAGACCAGGTAAGGCGGGACCAGTCTCCGAACTCGGAGGGAGGGAGGGAGAGAGGTAAAAAATAATCGAGGTGTGACGTCACCAGAAAGCAGGTAAGTAATTGGTTGGTGAGTATTTCTCTCTTTTTAAACTTAAACTCTGTGGTTTATAGTTTCTAAGGTGTGATATTCATCAGGCGGGGCAGAGGGTATTCAAAAAATATTAATAAATTTAATTAATTACATAGAATGGGAGAACAGGTGATGTGTTACTGCTGCAATATGTGGGAGCTGGTGGACACCATTGATGCTCACGGTGATCACATTTGCAGTAAGTGTTGGCTGCTCGACGAACTCCGGCTCTGTGTTGATGAGCTGGAGTCCGAGCTTCAAACACTGCGACACATCAGGGAGGGGGAGAGTTACCTGGACTCTGTGTTCCAGCAAGTAGTCACACCAATTAGATTAACTAATTCATATGTCGTCCGGGGCCAGGGACAGGAGGGTGTGACTATGAGTGAGGCAGGTACGGGGATCCAGGAGGTAGTGTTGGATGAGCCACACCCGTTGCTCTTTTCCAACAGGTTCGAGGCTCTTACTCCCTGAGAGGACGGGAGCAGGGACTGCAGGGAGGATGAGCAACCTGGCCACAGCACCGTGGAACGGGGGACCATTCAAGTGGGGGAAGTAAAAAGAAATGTTGTAGTGGTAGGGGATAGTATCATAAGGGGGATAGATGGGGTTCTTTGTAGCCGAGAGCAAGAGTCCCGAAGGTTGTGTTGCCTGCCCGGTGCCAGGTTTAAGGACATCTCCTCTGGGCTGGAGAGAAACTTGGAGTGGGAGGAAGAGGATCCAGTTGTCGTGGTCCATGTTGGTACCAACGACATAGATAGGACAAGGAAAGAGGTTCTGCTGAGGGAGTATGAGCAGCTAGGGGCCAAATTAAATAGCAGAACCACAATGGTAATAATCTCTGGATTACTACTTGAGCCACGAGCAAATTTGGCTAGGGTAAATAAAATCAGAGAGTTAAATGCGTGGCTCAAAGACTGGTGTGGGATAAATGGGTTTTGCTTCTTGGGACACTGGCACCAGTACTGGGACGGGAGAGAGCTCTCCCGTTGGGAGGGACTTCACTTGGCCAGTGTTGGGACTAGAATCCTGGCGAATCGAATAACTAGGGCTGTAGAGAGGGTTTTAAACTAATTAGTGGGGAGGAGGTTTCAAAAGGGCGAAGAATAAAAATGTCAGCGGAAGTTTCTAGGCAATAGAGCAAATTAGCAGTGGGTAAATTAAAAACCAGAGCGTGTCAGGAAGGGACGGAATAAAAAAGATAAATGTAAAGTAGTAAAGGGGGTAAAAGCAGGAATAAATTGTCACAAAACATGTTTAAAAATTCTTTATCTGAATGCACGCATCATTCGTAACAAAATAGACGAGTTGACGGTACAAAATAACTACACATGGGTATGATCTGGTGGCCATTTCGGAAACATGGCTGCGAGGTGACCATGACTAGGAACTAAACATCCAGGGGTATTTGACTATTAGGAAGGACAGACAGGAAGGAAAGGGACGTGTTTGGCTATGTTAATAAAGGATGGAATCACTGGAATAGTGAGAAATGATATTGGGTCAAAGGATCAGGATAGTGAAACAGTTTGGGTGGCGATAAGGAATAATAAGGGGAAAAAGTCACTAATGGGCGTAGTCTATAGGCCTCCTAATATTTGTAACTCTGTTGGTCGGAGTATAAATCAGGAAATAGTTGGGGCTTGTAATAAGGGAACAGCTATAATCATGGGAGATTTTAACTTTCATACTGACTGGACAAATCAAATTGGGCAGGGCAGCCTTGAGGAAGAGTTCATAGTGTGCATTAGGGACGGGTTCCTTGAGCAGTATATTACTGAATCAACCAGGGGGCAGGCAATCTTAGATCTGGTCCTGTGCAATGAGACAGGATTAATACAAAATGTCCTCGTAAAGGATTCCCTTGGAATGAGTGACCATAACATGGTTGAATTCCAAATTCAGTTGGAGGGTGAGGGAGTTGGATCTCAAACCAGCGTACTAAGCTTAAATAAAGGAGATTATGAAGGTATGAGAGCAGAGTTGACTAAAGTGGACTGGAAAAATAGATTAAGGTGTAAGACGGTACAGGAGCAGTGGTGTACATTCAAGGAGGTATTTCACAAATATCAAGAAAAATATATTCCACTGAGGAAAGAGGGGCGTAAAAGAAAAGACAGCCATCCGTGGCTAAGTAAAGTAATAAAGTTTGTATCCGACTGAAAACAAGAGCATATAAAGTAGCCAAATCTAGTGGTAGGATAGAAGATTGGGAAGCATTTAAAAGCCAGCAAAGAATAACTAAAAGATTAATTAAGAAGGGGAAGATAGATTATGAAAGTAAACTAGCAAAAAATATAAAAACAGAGAGCAAGAGTTTCTACAGTTATATAAAAAGAAAAAGGGTGGCTAAAGTGAATGTTGGTCCCTTAGAGGACGAGACCGGGAAATTAGTAGTGGGGAACACGGAGATGGCAAATACGCTGAACAAATATTTTGTATCAGTCTTTACAGTCGAGGATACTAAAAATATCCCAACACTGGACAAACGAGCGGCTATAGGGGGGAGGAGCTAAACACGATTAAAATCACTAAGGATATGGTACTCGGTAAGATAATGGGACTGAAGGCGGATAAATCCCCTGGACCTGATGGCTTACATCCTAGGGTCTTGACAGAAGCAGCGGTAGGGATTGCGGATGCATTCGTGGTAATTTTCCAAAACTCCCTGGATTCGGGAAAGGTCCCGGCAGAGTGGAAAACTGCTAATTTAACGCCCTTATTTAAAAAGGGAGGTAGTCAAAAGGCTGGAAACTATAGTCCAGTTAGCCTAACATCTGTGGTTGGTAAAATGTTGGAGTCCATTATTAAGGAAGCAGTAACAGGACATTTGGATAAGCATAATTTAATTGGACAGAGTCAGCATGGTTTTATGAAGGGGAAATCATGCTTGACAAATTTGCTCGAATTCTTTGAGGACGTAACAAATAGGGTGGATAAAGGGGATCCAGTGGATGTGGTATATTTGGACTTCCAAAAGGCATTTGATAAGGTGCCACACAAAAGATTACTGCACAAGATAAAGAATCACGGGATTGGGGGTAATATACTGGCAAGGGTGGAAGAACGGCTATCTAACGGAAGGCAGAGAGTTGAGATAAATGGTTCATTCTAGGGTTGGCAATCAGTAACTAGTGGTGTTCCGCAGGGGTCAGTGCTGGGACCCCAACTTTTTACAATCTATATTAACGATTTGGAGGAGGGGACCGAGTGCAACGTATCCAAGTTTGCCGACGATACAAAGATGGGAGGGAAATCAGTGAGTGAGGAGGACATAAAAATCCTGTAAAAAGGACATAGACAGGCTAAGTGAGTGTGCGGAAATTTGGCAGCTGGAATATAATGTTGGAAAGTCTGAGGTTATGCACTTTGGCAGAAAAAAATCAAAGAGCAAGTTATTATCTAAATGGAAAGAAACAGCAAAGTGCTACAGTACAAAGGGATCTGGGGGTCCTGGTGCATGAAACACAGAAGGTTAGTATGCAGGTACAGCGGTCGATCAGGAAGGCCAATGGAATCTTGGCTTTTATTGCAAGGGGGATGGAATATAAAAGCAGGGAAGTCTTGCTTCAGCTATACAAGGTACTGGTGAGGCCACACCTGGAATACTGCGTACAGTTTTGGTTTCCATATTTAAGAAAAGATATACTTGCTCTCCGGGCAGTTCAGAGAAGGTTCACTCGGTTGATTCCGGATATGAGGGGGTTGACTTATGAGGAAAGGTTGAGTAGGTTGGGCCTCTACTCATTGGAATTCAGAAGAATGAGAGGCGATCTTATCGAAACATACAAGATTGTGAGGTGGCTTGATCGGGTGGAGGCGGGTTGGATGTTTCCACTGCTGGGTGAGACTAGAACTAGGGGGCACAATCTTAGAATAAGGGGCTGCCGTTTCAAAACTGAGATGAGGAGAAACTTCTTCACTCAGAGCGTAGTAAATCTATGGAATTTGATACCTCAGAGAGCTGTGGAAGCTACGACATTAAATAAATTTAAAACGGAGATAGACAGTTTCCTAGCTGATAAGGGAATTAAGGGTTATGGGGATCGGGCAGGGAGGTGGACGTAAGTCTAGGTTCGGATCAGCCATGATCCCATTGAATGATGGAGCAGGCCCGAAGGGCCATATGGCCTACTCCTGCTCCTACTTCTTATGTTCTTATGTATTAGGGGCCAAAGTGGTAATCTGTGTGTTGAGCCGGAAGATGTGGGTGAGGTTTTAAATGAATATTTTGCCTCTGTGTTCACTATTGAGAAGGACGATGTTGACATAGAAATCAGGCAGGGCGATTGTGATATACTTGAACAAATTAGCATTGAGAAGGAGGAGGTACTAGCGGTTTTAGCGGCCTAAAAAGTAGATAAATCCCCAGGCCCAGACGAGATGTATCCCAGGCTGCAGTGTGAGGCAAGGGAGGAGATTACAGGAGCTTTGACACAAATTTTCTGAGCCTCTCTGGTCATAGGGGAGGTGCCAGAGGACTGGAGAACAGCTAACGGAGTACCATTATTCAAGAAGGGTACTAGGGATAAACCAGGGAATTACAGGCCAGTGAGCTTAACATCAGTGGTCGGGAAATTATTTGCAAAAATTCTGAGGGACAGAATTAGTCTACACTTGGAAGGGCACGGATTAATCAAGAATAGTCAGCATGGCTTTTTAAGGGAGAAATCATTTCTAACAAAATTGTTTGAATTTTTCGAGGGGTTGACTAGGTTTGTGGATGAGGGTAGTGCAGTTGATGCAGTCTACATGGACTTCAGTAAGGCTTTTGACAACATCCCACATGGGAGACTGGTCAAGAAGGTAAGAGACCATGGGATCCAGGGCAATTTGGCACATTGGATCCAAAATTGGTTTCGTGGCAGGAGGCAGAGGGTGATGGTCGAAGGTTGTTTTTGTGACTTGAAGCCTGTGTTCAGTGGTGTACCGCAGGGATCGGTGCTGGGTCCTTTGCTGTTTTTATTGTACATTAATGATTTAGATATGAATGTAGAAGGTATGATCAGTAATTTCGCAGATGACACGAAAATTGGTGGGCTGGTAAATAGCGAGGAGGGAAGCCTCAGACTACAGGACGATATAGACGGGTTGGTTAGATGGGCAGAAGAGTGGCAAATGGAATTTAACCTTGAAAAGTGTGAAGTGATGCATTTTGGGAGGACTAACAAGGCAAGGGAATAGACAATCAATGGTCGGACCCTAGGAAGGACAGAGGATCAGAGGGACCTTTATGTGCAGGTACATACAGCCCTGAAGTCAGCTGGACAGGTAGATAAGGTGGTTAAAAAGGCATTAGGGATACGTGCCTTCATTAGCCGAGGCAAAGAATATAAGAGCAGGGAGGTTATGATGGAAATGTACAAAATGCTAGTTCGGCCACAGCTAGAATACTGTGTGCAGTTCTGGTCACCACACTTTAGGAAGGATGTGATTGCATTGGAGAGGGTGCAGAGGAGATTGACCAGGATGTTACCTGGGCTGGAGCGCTTCAGGCTGGGGTTGTTTTCCTTAGAGCAGAAAAGGCTGAGGGGGGACCTGATTTTTGTATACAAAATAATGAGGGGCATAGATAGGGTAGATAGAAAGGAATTTTCCCCTTAGTAGAGGGGTCAATAACCAGGGGGCATAGTTTCAAGGTAAGGGGCAGGAGGTTTAGAGGGGATTTGAGGAAAATCTTTTTCACCCAGAGTGTGGTTGGAATCTGGAACTCACTGCCTGAAATGGTGGTAGAGGCAGGAACCCTCACAACATTCAAGAAGCATTGAGATGAGCACTAGAAACGCCATAGCATACAAGGCTACGGACCAAGTGCGGGAAAATGGGCATAGAATATATAGGGCTTGATGGCCGGCGCGGACACAATGGGCCGAAGGGCCTCTTTCTGTGCTGTATAATTATGACTATCGATGACTCTATGACAGCGCATGATTTCAAAGTTTGAAAATGACAAAACTCGGAAATGTAAATAAACAGTGAGAATGATAGTAACAGACTTCAGGAGGACGCAGACAGTCTGGTGAAATGGGCAGCCACATGGCAGATACAATTTAACACAGAGAAGGGTGAAGTGATCCATGTTGGTAGGAAGCATGAGCAGAGGTAATATAAACTAAACGGTACAATTTCAAAGCGTGTGCACGATCAGAGAGATCTGGTGTGTACTTACACAAATCTTTGAAGGTGGCAGGACAAGTAGCGATGGCTATTAATAAAGCATACGGAGTCCTTGGCTTTACAAACAGAGACACAGAGTAACAAAATCCAGGTAGAAATGTTAACCTATTAAAAAGCATTGGTTAGACCCCAGCTGGAGTATTGTGTCCAATTCTGAGCACCACCCTTTGGCAAGCATGTCAAGGATTAGAGAAGGTGCAGAGGAGATTTACCGGAATGGTACCAGGGATCTGGGACTTCAATTACGTGGAGAGTCAGGAGAAGCTGGGATTGCTCTTTTTAGAGCAGCGAAGGTTAAGAATCACAGAATTGTAGAATCATAGAAATTTACGGCACAGAAGGAGGCCATTTGGCCCATTGTGTCTGCGCCGGTCGAAATAGAACTATCAGCTTAATCCCACTTTCCAGCTCTTGGTCCGTAGCCCTGTAGGTTATGGCACTTCAAGTGCATATCCAAGAACGTTTTAAATATGATGAGGGTTTCTGCCTCTACCAACCCTTTCAGGCCTTGAGTTTCAGACCCGCACCGACCTCTGGGTGAAAAAAATTCTCCTCATCTCCCGTCTAATCCTTCTACCAATTACTTTAAATCTATTCCCCTTGGTTATTGACGTCTCTGTCAGGGGAAATAGGTGCTTGCAAACCACTCTATCTAGGCCCCTCATAATTTTATACACCTCAACTTAATCTCCCCTCAGCCTCCTCTGTTCCAATGTAAAGAACCCCAGACTATTCTCCAGTCTTGGCAGCATCCACGTAAATCTCCTCTATAATGTCTCAAATGCAATCGCATCTTTCCTGTAATGTTTTGAACAAAATTGTACGCAGTATTCCAGCTGTGGCCGAATTGGTGTTTTATACAGTTCTAGCATAAACTCCCTGCTTTTATATCCTATGCTTCAGCTAATAAAGCAACGTATTGGTGGACAAGGGTGGAAATATGAGGAGAGGTTGAGCAGATTGGGACTGTACTCATTGGAGTTCAGAAGAATGAGAGGCGATCTTATTGAAACATATAAGATTGTGAAGGGGCTTGATCGGGTGGATGCGTTAAGGATGTTCCCAAGGATGGGTGAAACTAGAACTAGGGGCATAATCTTAGAATAAGGGGCTGCTGTTTCAAAACTGAGATGAGGAGAAACTTCTTCACTCAGAGGGTAGTAGGTCTGTGGAATTTACTGCTTCAGGAAGCTGTGGAAGCTACATCATTAAATAAATTTAAAACAGAAATAGACAGTTTCCTAGAAGTAAAGGGAATTAGGGGTTACGGGGAGCGGGCAGGAAATTGAACATGAGGCTGAGTTCGGATCGGTCAAGGCCCTGTTGGTGGTGGAGCGGGCCCAGGGGCTGAGTGGCCGGGTCCTGCTCCTAATTCTTGTGTTCTTTAGAATTGAGGTTAGGATCAGATCAGCCATGATCTTATTGAATGGCGGAGCAGGCTCGAGGGGACGATTGGCCTACTCCTGCTCCTGCTCCTATTTCTTATGTTCTTATGTTCTTATCCCACATGCCTTTTTAACTACCCTATCTACATTTCCTGATAGTTTTAGAGATATGTGGAAATGTACTCCAAGTTCCCTCTGTTCCACTGCACCTCTCAGTATCCTACCATTTATTGTGTATTCCTTTTATTTAGCGCGCCACAAATGCATTAGCTCACACTTCTCCGAAATGAAGTCCATTTGCCATTGTTATGCCCACCTGACCAGTCCATTGATATCTTTTTGCAGTCTACAGCTTTCTTCCTCACTATCAACCACACGGCCAATTTTTGTATCATGTGCAAACTTCTTCATCATGGCCCCAACACTGAAGTCTAAATCATTGATATGTACCACAAATAGCAGGGGACCTAGTACTGAGCCCTGTGGAACCCCACTGGAAACAACCTTCCAGTCACAAAGAACACCCGTTGACCATTACGACATTTGCTTCCTGCCACTGATCCAATTTTGGATCCAACTTGCCACTTTCCCTTGGATCTAATGACCAACCTGTCATGTGGGACCTTGTCAAAGGCCTTACTAATATCTACGTGGACTACATCAAATGCACTCCCCTCATCGACCCTCCTCATTACCTCCTCAAAAAATTCAATCCATTTAGTCAGACACGAACTTTCTTAACATAACCATGCTGACTGTCCTTGATTAACCTGTGCCTTTCTAAATGCCGATTTATACTGCCCCTCAGAATTTTCCTATATTTTTTCCACCACCAAGGTTAGACTAACTGCCCAGTAATGACTCGGTCTATCCCTTTCTCCCTTTTTTAAGCAATGGTACAACGTTAGCAGTCCTCCAGTCCTCTGGCAACACGCCTGTAGCCAGAGAGGATTGGAAAATGATGGTCTGAGCCTCCGCTATTTCCTCCCTTAAAAGACTGAGATACATTTCATCCGAGCCTCGTGATTTATCTACTTTCAAAGATGCTGAACCCCTTAATGTTTCTTCTCTCACTATCTTTGTCTCATCTAATATTCCACACAACTCCTCCTTAACTACAATGTCTGCATCGTCTCACTCTTCTGTGAAGACAGACCCAAAGTATTTATTGAGAACCATATCCACGTCTTCCGCCTCTACACACAGGTTAACTTTTTGGTCTGTAATAGGCCAAACTCTTTCCTTAGTTATCCTCTTGCTCTTGATGTATGCATAAAATATATTTGGGTTTTCCTTGATTTTACGTGCCAATATTTTTTCATGCCATCTCTTTGCTTTCCTAATTTAATTTTTAATTTCACCCCTGCACTTTCTATACCCCTCTAGGCTTTCTGTAGTATTGAGCTCTCGGTATCTGACAAAATCTTCCCTTTTTGTTCCCTTATCCTACCCTGTATTCCCCTTGACATCCAGGGAACTCTAGATTTGGAAGTCTCTTCCTTTATCTTTTTGGGAATATATTTGCTCTGAGCCCTCACTATCTCCTCGTTGCATGCTTCCCACGGCTCTGCACTGATTTCCAATTAAGAAGCTGTTTGCAGTCCATTTTTCCTAAATCACATCTCAGCTCAGTAAATTTGGCCTTTCCCCAATTGAAAACTTTTAAACCTGGACTTTCTTTGTCCTTTTCCATTAGGGGAGATTTAGTGTAGATATTCCAGATTGTAATGGGTTTTGAAAGAGTAAGTAAGTCGGTTTCCAGAGGCAGTATGGTGGGTAACCAGAGGAAACAAATTTAAAGTAATTGTCAAAAGAACCAGAGGAGAGATGAGAATTTTCTTTACACAGTGAGATGAGATCTAGAATGCAGTGACTGAGAACGTGGTGGAAGCAGATTCAATAGTAAATTTCGAAAGGAAATGGGGTAATTAGATGAGGGGAATGTTCTATGGGGCTCTGATTAAAGAGTTTGACTGAATTGATAACTCTTTCAAAGAGATGGCATGGACACGATGGGCCGAATGCCCTCCGTCTCTGATGTACCGTTCTATGATTCTATGAGCAAGAGACAGAGAGAGAGAGAAGAGGGGGAGAGAGAGAAATAAAAATAGAGACTGAAAGACAGGGAGAGGTACAGAGGGAAAGTAGTTAACTTTAAAAGGGAAATTGGATAAATACCTGAAGGGGATCAATTTGCAGGACTATGGGAAAAGAGCAAGGGAATGGGACTAATTTCAGGGGTGAGGCCATGGTGGGATTTGAACATGAGGAGGAGAATATTTAAACCGAGTTGTTGCCGGATCGGCAGCCAATGTTGGTCAGTGATCACAGGGGTGATGGGTGAACGGGACATGATGTGTGTTAGGATAGGGGCAGCAGAGTTTTGGATGAGCTCTCGTTTACGGAGGCTTGTTATTGGGAGACCGGCCGGGGGAGCATTGGAATATTCGAGACTGGATTTAACAAAGGTACGGATGAGGGTTTATGCAGCGGAAGGGCTCAGGTGGAGCGGAGATGGGTGAAATTTTGGGGGTGGCAGTCGGCAGGAATGGTGATTCAGAAGATATGAGTTCAGAACTCAGCTCAGAGACAAACAGATCGCAGAGGTTGCAAACAGCCTGGTTCAGCCTCAGACATTGACCAGGTAGGGGGACTGAATCGGTAGATAGAGAATGGAGTTTGTGACGAGGAATGAAGACAATGGCTTCGCTCTTCCCAAGATTTAAATGACAAACAGTAATACAGTGAAACGTGGTTTACAGATCTAATTTCTGGATATAGAGAGACTTACCAAGGACACCAACAGCAGCAAAGAATGAAGAATAGTAATACAGTTAGCAAAGGTTTGCAGGGTTAACAGCTGGACAGAGAGACTTACCAGAACAACAACCGCAGCAAGGAGGGGAGAGTAAATGACACGAACAGTAATACAGTAAAACATGGTTAACAGAATAGCTGGATAGAGAGACTTACCAGGAACACCAACAGCAGCAAGGAGGGGATAGTAAATGTATTGGATAATCCAAAGTGCCAACTGTATCCGCCTGTCTAATGACATTCTATCATAATATTCTGAAAGATGGTCAATATCCGAGCTGAAACTCCTGCCCATTGTTGCAACATTCCAATCTACTGTTCTCAGATTCTGATCCATTGTTGTAACATTCCAATCTACTGTTCTCAGATTCCGACTCCCTCTCTGTGGAGCAGCGCGCTGATCCCTGTTAGTGCCGGAGGTGATGCTCTCACTGACACTATGGATAACACATTGAAAGGAGTCCCTTATTAATAGAAGAGGGAAACCCTGCACTGATACAATTAGAGTCCATATAGACTGACATTAATTTCAGTCACTAAACAAACAACTTCAGTTACCCGTGGAGACTGACATTAATTACAGTCACTGAACAAACATCTTCAGTTAACCCCTTTCAATCCAACACTTTTTATACCACAGTAAAGTAGAACATTTACCTGGTCCGGATGGGAAGTATGAGGATTGCTGAGGGAAGGAATGGTGGAAATAGCGCAGGCTCTGGCCAGAATATTTTAATCCTCCTCGGATATGGGAATGGTGCCATAGGACAGGAGTGTTGAAAATGTTACACACTGTTTAAAAAAGGAGAGAGGGATTATCCCTGTAACTGCAGGCCAGTCAGCCGAACGTCAGTGGTGGGGAAAACTCTAGAGGCCATATTCACAGAGAAAAGTTTATGTCTTTGGAAAAAACATGGATTAATAAATGACAACCAGCACGGATATGTTAACGGCAAAGTGTGTCTGACAAACTTTGTTTTTTGTTCTTTGATGAAGTAACGGAACTGGTTGATGAGGGTAGTGCGGTTGATGTTGTGTATATGGACATTCAAAATGCATTTGATGAAGTACAATTGAATAGACTTGATAGGACCAAAGGGACAGTGGCAGTGGGGATCTGACATTGGCTAAGGGACAGAAAACCGGGAGTAGTGGTGAACGGTTGTTGTTCAGACTGGAGGGAAGTGTACAGTGGTAACCCCCAGGGGTCGTTATTCGGACCACTGCTCTTTTTGATATATATTAATGATATAGCCTTTTATATACACACAGAGCGGGATAGTAGTAGGCTTCAGGAGGACATAGACAGACTGGTGAAATGAGCAAAGTGATGAAATGTGCCGTCGAAAGTGCTTTTATGTGACACTTACTCACTAATAATCTTCTCACCGATGCCCAGTTTGAGTTCCGCCAGGACCACTCGGCTCCAGACCTCATTACAGACTTGGTCCAAACATGGACAAAGGAGCTGAATTCCAGAGGTGAGGAGAGAGTGACTTCCCTTGACATCAAGGCAGCATTGGATTGAGTGCGGCATCAAGGAGCCCGAGTAAAATTGTGTCAATGGGAAGCAGGGGGAAAACTCTCCACTGTCTCAAGTCATACCCGGCACAAAGGAAGATGGTTGTGGTTTTTGGAGGTCAATCATCACAGCCCCAGGACATCGCTGCAGCAGTACATCAGGGAAGTGTCCTCGGCCCAACCACCTTCAGCTATTTCATCAATGATCTTCCCTCCATCCTATGGTCAGAAGTGGGGATGTTCGCTGATGATTGCTCAGTATTCAATTCTATTCACAACTCCTCAGATAATGAAGCAGTCCATGCCCTCATGCAGCAAGACCTGGATGACATTCAGCCTTGGGTTGATAAGTGGCAAGTAATAATCACACGAAACAAGTGCCAGGCAATGACAATCTCCAACAAGAGCCACATCCCCTTAACATTCAATGGAATTACCATCGCCAAATCCGTCACCATCAGTATCCTGGGGGTTTCCATTGACCAGAACCTTAGCTGGACCAGCCACATAAATACTGTGTCTAACAGAGCAGGTCAAGGCTGAGAATTCTGCGGCGAGTGTCTCACCTCCTGACTCCCCAAATCCTTTCCACCATCTACAAGGCACAAGTCAGGAGTGTGATGGAATACTCTCCACTTGTCTGGATGAGTGCAGCTCCATACACACTCAAGAAGCTCGACATCATCCAGGACAAAGCAGTCCACTTGATTGGTACCCATCCATCACCATAAAGGGGTAGAGAGGGTGGTAAAAAGGGAGGGGGTCGCGGTATTGATTAAAGAAACTATTACAGCTGTGAGGAGTGATGATATGTTGGAGCGATCATCAAACGAGTCCATATGGCTCGAATGGAAAAACAAAAAAGGGGCGACCACACTGCTGGGAGTGTACTCTCGACCCCCAAACAGTGAGAGGGAGATAGAAGTGCAAATATGTCGACACATTTCTGAGAAGTGCAAAAACTATAGGGCAGTAGTAGTAGGAGTTTTGAACTACCCCAATATTAACTGGGATAAGCTGGGATAGTTTTCCTTGGAACAAAGGAGGCCTGCTCCTGCTCCTATTTCTTATGTTATGTTCTTAAACATTCACTCCCTCCACCACCGGCGCACCGTGGCTGCAGTTTGTACCATCTACAAGATGCACTGCAGCAACTTACCAAGGTTTCTTCGCCAGTACCTCCCCAACATGCAGCCTCTACCACCTAGAAGGACAAGGGCAGCAGGAGCATGGGAGCACCATCACCTGTAACTTCTCCACCAAGTCACACACCATCCTGACTTGGAAGTATATCACCATTCCTTCATTGTCGCTGGGTCAAAATCCTGCAACTCACTCCATAACAGCACTGTGGGAGCGCCTTTCCATCACCGACTGCAGCGGTTCACCATCACCTTCTCAAGTGCAACTAGGGATGGGCAATAAATGCAAGGTTGCCAGCGATGACCACAGCCCATGAATGAATAAAAAAGAACAAAATAGATGGCAGATGAAATTCCATAAATTGCATAGATTTTAGAACCTTTCCCGCGGATTGGAATGTAGCAAATGTAACCCCAATATTTAAGAAAGGAGGGAGAGATAAAACGGGGAACTACAGACCTCTTTTCCTGACATCAGTAGTAGGGAAAATGCTAAAATATATTAAGGACGTAGTAACAGGGCACTTAGAAAATTAAAATGGGATTGGGCAGAGTCAACACGGATTTATGAAAGGGAAATCGTGTTTGACAAATTTGTTTTTTGAGGTTGTAACTAGCAGAACAGATAAGGGGGCGACAGTAGATGTGGTGGATTTGGATTTTCAGAAGACATTCAATAAGGGGCCGCACAAGAGGTTATTAAACAAAATGGGATTGGGGGTAATATTCTAGCATGGGTTGAGGATTGGTTAACGGACAGAAAACAGAGAATAGCAATAAACGAGTCATTTTCGGTTTGGCAGGCTGTAACTAGTGGGATACCGCAAGAATCAGTGTTTGGGCCACAGCTATTTACGATATATATCAATGATTTGGATGAGGGGACCAAATGCAATATATCCAAGTTGGCTGATGATACAAAGCTGGCTGGGAATGTAAGTTGTGTGGAGGATGCAAGGAGGCTTCGAGGGGATATAGACAGGCGAAGTGAATGGGCAAGAACATGGCAAATGGAATATAATGTGGAGAAATGTGCAGTTAGGAAAAATAGTAAAGCAAGGTATTTTTTAAATGTTGAGAGATTGGGAAATGTTGGTGTTCAGAGGGACCTGGGTGTCCTTGTACATGAATCACTGAAAGGTAACATGCAGGTACAGCAAATAATTAGGAAAGCAAATGGTGTGTTGGCCTTTATTACAAGAGGATTTGAGCATAAGAGTAAAGACGTCTTACTACAATTATATAAGGCCCTGGTGAGACCACACCAGGAGTACTGTGTACAGTTTTGATCTCCTTACCTAAGGAAGGATATAATTGCCAAAGAGGGAGTGCAACGAAGGTTCACCAGACTGGTTCCTGGGATGGGGGGATTGTCCTATGAGAACAGATTGAGTAGACTAGGCCTATGTTCTCTAGAATTTAGAAGAATGAGAGGTAATCTCATGGAAATATATAAAATTCTTAGAGGGCTTAACAGGGTAGATGCAGTGAGGATGTTTCCCCTCGCTCGGGAGTCTAGAACAAGGGGTCACAGTCACAGCAAAAGACGTCGGCCAGTTAGGTCCGAGATGAGGACAAAATTCTTCACTCGGATGGTGGTGAATCTTTGCAATTCTCTACCCCAGAGGGCTGTGGATGCTCAGTCGTTGAGTATATTCAAAACAGAGATTGAAAGATTTTTGAATATTAAGGGAATCAAGGACAATGGGGATAGTTCAGGAAAGTGGAGTTGAGGTAGAAGATCAGCCATGACCTTATTGAGTAGCGGAGCAGGATAGATGGGAAAATGGTCTACTCCTGCTCCTATTTCATATGTTCCTATTTTCTAACTCTCAATATCTATCCCTGTCTTTCTCTTCCCTCTGCCTCTCTCAGCCTGTCTGTCTCTCTCTGGCTGTCTGTTGCTCTCCCCCTGACTTTCTGTCTCTCTATTTCTATCTCTCAATCTGCCCACTCTCTTTGTTTCTATTTCTCTCTTTGTGTCTGTCTGACTCTCTCTATGGCCCACTCAATGACCCTCCCAATGTCTCGCTCTATGTTTCAGTCAATGTCTCTCTCAATATCCCTCTCAATGTATCCCTGATTTTAATCGCTCCACCATTGGTGGCCATGCCTTCAGCTGCCTGGGCCCTAAGCTCTGGAATTCTGTCCGTAAACCTCTCTGCCTTTCTCTCCTCCATCAAGACGCTCCTTAAAAATTACCTCTTTGACCAAGCTTTTGGCTATCTGCCCAAATATCTCCTTATGTGGTTCGATGTCAAATGTTGTTTGATAGCACTCCTGTGAAGCGCCTTGGGACGTTTTACTACGTTAAAGGCGCTATATAAATATAAGTTGTTGTTGTGTTTTGCTTATTTCCAATTTAAGAATTAACTTTACTCGCTTGTTTATTGGTGATCATACCCAATGAACAATTAACTGCGGCAGTTTTACACTGTTAATTGGTTATCATACCCAACTTAACAATTTACTGTGACAGTTTTAGCATGTGTATTGGTTATCATACCCAATTTAACAATTTACTGTGACAGTTTTAGCATGTGTATTGGTTATCATACCCAATTTAACAATTAACTGTGACAGTTTTACCATGTGTATTGGTTATCATACCCAATTTAACAATTAACTGTGACAATTATACCCTGTGTATTGGTTATCATACCCAATTTAACAATTAAATAACTGTTTTACTCTGTGTATTGGTTATCATACCCAATGTAACAATTAACTAACTGTTTCAACCTGTGTATTGGTTATCATACACAATTTAACAATTAACTGTGACAGTTTTACCCTGTGTATTGGTTATCATACCCAATTTAACAATTAACTGTGACAGTTTCACCCTGTGTATTGGTTATCATACCCAATTTAACAATTAACTGTGACAGTTTTACCCTGTGTATTGGTTATCATAACCAATTTAACAATTAACTGTGACAGTTTCTACCCTGTGTATTGGTTATCATACCCAATTTAACAATTAACTGACAGTTTTACCCTGTGTATTGGTTATCATACACAATTTAACAATTAACTGTGACAGTTTTACCCTGTGTATTGGTTATCATACACAATTTAACAATTAACTGTGACAGTTTCACCCTGTGTATTGGTTATCAGACCCAATTTAACAATTAACTGACAGTTTTACCCTGTGTATTAGTTATCATATCCAATTTAACAATTAACTGTGACAGTTCTACCCTGTGTATTGGTTATCATACACAATTTAACAATTAACTGTGACAGTTCTACCCTGTGTATTGGTTATCATACACAATTTAACAATTAACTGTGACAGTTTCACCCTGTGTATTGGTTATCATACCCAATTTAACAATTAACTGTGACAGTTTTACCCTGTGTATTGGTTATCATACCCAATTTAACAATTAACTGACAGTTTTACCCTGTGTATTGGTTATCATACCCAATTTAACAATTAACTGACAGTTTTACCCTGTGTATTTGTTATCATACCCAATTTAACAATTAACTGACAGTTTTACCCTGTGTATTGGTTATCATACCCAATTTAACAAATAGCTGACAGTTTTACCCTGTGTATTGGTTATCATATCCAATTTAACAATTAACTGACAGTTTTACCCTGTGTATTGGTTATCATACCCAATTTAACAATTAAATAACAGTTTTACTCTGTGTATTTGTTATCATATCCAATTTAACAATTAACTGTGACAGTTTTACCCTGTGTATTGGTTATCATACCCAATTTAACAATTAAATAACAGTTTTACTCCGTGTATTTGTTATCATACCCAATTTAACAATTAACTGTGACAGTTTTACCCTGTGTATTGGTTATCATACCCAATTTGCCAATTAACTGACAATGTTGCCCAGTGTATTGATTATCATACCCAGTTTAACAATTAACTGTGACAGTTTTACCCTGTGTATTTGTTATCATACCCAATTTAACAATTAACTGACAGTTTTACCCTGTGTATTGGTTATCATACCAAATTTAACAAATAGCTGACAGTTTTACCCTGTGTATTGGTTATCATATCCAATTTAACAATTAACTGACAGTTTTACCCTGTGTATTGGTTATCATACCCAATTTAACAATTAAATAACAGTTTTACTCTGTGTATTTATTATCATATCCAATTTAACAATTAACTGTGACAGTTTTACCCTGTGTATTGGTTATCATACCCAATTTAACAATTAAATAACAGTTTTACTCTGTGTATTGGTTATCATACCCAATTTAACAATTAACTAACTTTATGCACTTGTGCATTATTTACCATGTCAAATTTAAATCACTGTAGCTCGTTTCCCCTCTATGCTTAATATATCAATTTTTACAAATCACTGCAACGTCCTGAATAAAATAATAAATAAGACCAGGAGTAGGACTTGCGCTGCAATCTGTTTATTAGTTTTCATGTCCAATTTATCAATCAACAGTGCCTTTGTTCCTCGGTGTATTGGTTACTACTTCCATTTTAAAACCACCTCAACAACAACAACGTGTATTTATATAGCGGCTTTAAAGTAGTAAAATGTCCCAAGGCGCTGCTCAGGAGTTTAAGACACAAAATTGGCTCCGTTCCACATAAGGATAAAATAGGGCATGTGACCAAAAGCTTGGTCAAAGAGTTAGGTTTTGAGGAGCGTGTTTAAGGAGGAAATAGAGGGGCGGGGCTGGGGAGTGGCTGTGGGGCTAAAGGAGATTAGAGATAGGAAGGGGCGAGGCCGTGGAGGGATTTGAAAGCAAAGATGAGAATTTTGAAATCGAGGTGCTGCTTAACCGGGAGCCAGTGTCGGTCAGCGAGCACAGGGGAGATGGGTGAACGGGACTTGGTACGAGTTAGGGCAGGGGCAGCCGAGTTTTGGATGACCTCAAGTTTACATAGGGTGGAATGTGGGAGGCCAGCCAGGAGTGCGTTGGAATAGTCAAGTCTAGAAGTAACAAAGGCATGGATGAGGGTTTCAGCAGAGGATAAGAAGAGGCAAGGGCGGAGACGGGCGATGTTACGGAGGTGGAAGTAGGCGGCCTTTGTTATGCTGCGGATATGTGGTCGGAGGCTCACTTCAGGGTCAAATATTAAAACAATGTTGTGAACAGTGTGGTTCAGCCTCAGTCAGATGTTAGGGAGAGGGATTGAATCTGTGGCTACGGAACGGTGTTGGAGGCAGGGACCGAAATCAATGGCTTCGTTCTTCCCAATATATAATTTGAGAAACTTTTAGCTCATTCAGAACTGTATCTCGGACAAGCAGTCTGACAATTGAGACACTGTGAAGGGGTCGAGAGAAGAGGTAGTGAGTTAGAGCTGGGTGTCGTCAACGTACATGTGGAAACTGACACTGTGTTTTGGGATGATGTCACCAAGGGGCAACGAGTAGATGAGAAATCTCTCGCTCTATTCCCCTCTGTGCTGGTTGTCATGTTCAAGTTAACAATTAATGATAAATTTATTGCCCTGTGTCTTGCTGATCAAGCCCAATTTACCCATTCACTGGATCTTTATTCCACTGTGTATTTGTTATCAGGGAGAGCCAGCCCAGATTTGTTGAAGGCAAATCGTGTTTGACTAAACTGATTGAGAGTTTTGATGGGGTAACAGGATTGATGAGGGCTGTGCAGATGATGTTCTTTATCCGGACGTTCAAAAGGCGTTTGATAAAGTTACACATATTATGCTTGTTAGCAAATTAAAGCCCATGGGATAAAAGGGGCAGAGGCAGCATGGATACAAATTGGATCAGGGACAGAAAACAAAAAATTGTGATGAATGGCTGTCTTCGGGTCGGAGGGAGGTAAAGAGTGGAGTTCCCCAGGGTTCAGTACTGGGGTCTGGGGGGAGGTATACAGTGGAGTTCCCCAGGGTTCAGTACTGGGGTCTGGAGGGAAGTATACAGTGGAGTTCCCCAGGGTTCAGTACTGGGGTCTGGAGGGAAGTATACAGTGGAGTTCCCCAGGGTTCAGTACTGGGGTCTGGAGGGAGGTATGCAGTGGAGTTCCCCAGGGTTCAGTACTAGGGTCTGGAGGAAGGTATACAGTGGAGTTCCCCAGGGTTCAGTATTGGGGTCTGGAGGGTGGTATACAGTGGAGTTCACCAGCGTTCCGTACTGGGGTCTGGAGGGAGGTATACAGTGGAGTTCCCCAGGGTTCAGTACTGGGGTCTGGAAGGAGGCTTACAGTGGAGTTCCCCAAGGTTCAGTACTGGGGTCTGGGGGGGACGTATACAGTGGAGGTCCCCAGAGTTTAGTACTGGGGTCTGGAGGGAGGTATACAGTGGAGTTCCCCAGGGTTCAGTACTGGGGTCTGGAGGGAGGTATACAGTGGAGTTCCCCAGGTTTCAGTACTGGGGTCTGGATTGAGTTATATAGTGGAGTTTGCCAGGGTTCAGTACTGGGGTCTGGGGGGAGGTATATAGTGGATTTCCCCAGGGTCCTGTACTGGGGTCTGGAGGGAGGTATATAGTGGAGTTCCCCAGGGTTCAGTACTGGGGTCTGGAGGGAGGTATACAGTGGAGTTCCCCAGGGTTCAGTACTGGGGTCTGGAGGGAGGAATACAGTGGAGTTCCCCAGGGTTCAGTACTGGGGTCTGGAGGGTGGTATACAGTGGAGTTCACCAGCGTTCCGTACTGGGGTCTGGAGGGAGGTATACAGTGGAGTTCCCCAGGGTTCAGTACTGGGGTCTGGAAGGAGGCTTACAGTGGAGTTCCCCAAGATTCAGTACTGGGGTCTGGGGGGGACATATACAGTGGAGGTCCCCAGAGTTTAATGCTGGGGGCTGGAGGGAGGTATACAGTGGAGTTCCCCATGGTTCAGTAGCAGGGGCTGGAGGGAGGTATATAGTGCAGTTCCCCAGGGTTCAATACTGGGGGCTGGAGGAAGGTATACAGTGGACTTCCCCAGGATTCAGGACTGGGGTCTGGAGGGAGGTACACAGTGGAGTTCCCCAGGGTTCAGTACTGGTGTCTGGGGGGAAGTATACAGTGGAGTTACCCAGGGATCAGTACTGGGGGCTGGGGGGAAGTATACAGTGGAATTCCCCAGGGTTCAGTCCTGGTGTCTGGTGGGAGGTATACAGTGAAGTTCCCCAGGGTGCAGCACTGGGGACTGCAGGGAGGTAGACAGTGGAGTTCCCCAGAGTTCAGTACTGGTATCCGGGGGGAGGTATACAGTGGAGTTCCCCAGAGTTCAGTACTGGGGTCTAGAGGGAGGTAGACAGTGGAGTTCCCCGGTAAATAATAATTCTAAAAGGTCTAAGAGTGTTAAAAAACAAGCCTGAAGGCTTTGTATCTGAATGCGAGGAGCATTCGTAATAAGGTGGATGAATTAGTGGCGCAAATAGATGTAAACGGATATGATATGATTGGGATAACGGAAACATGGCTCCAGGGTGACAAGGCTGGGAATTCAACATCCAGGGGTATTCAATATTCAGGAAAGACAGGCAAACCGGAAAAGGAATCGGGTAGCATTGCTGTTTAAAGAGGAGATTAACACAATTGTAAGGAAGGATATTAGCTCTGATGATGTAGAATCTGTATGGGTAGAGCTGAGCAATACCAAGGGGCAGAAAACGTTAGTGGGAGTTGTATACAGACCCCCAAACAGTAATGCTGAAGTTGGGGATGGCATTCAACGGGAAATTAGAGACGTGTGCAATAAGGGCAGTGCAGTTATCATGGGTGACTTTAATCTACATATAGATTGGGCTAACCAAATTAGTAACAATACTGTGGAGGAAGTATGTCTGGAGTGCATACTGGATGGGTTCCTGGACCAATATGTCGAGGAACCAACTCGAGATCAGGCCATCTTAGAATGGGTATTATGTAATTAGAAAGGAATAATTAGGAATCTTGTTGTGCGAGGCCCCTTGGGGTGGAGTGATCATAATATGATCGAATTCTTCATTAAGATGGAGAGTGAAGTATTTGACTCAGAAACTAGGGTCCTCAATTTAAATAAAGGAAACTATGATGGTACGAGGCGCGAATTGGGTAGGATTGATTGGGGAATGTTAATCAAAGGGTTGATGGTGGATAGGCAAAGGCAAACATTTAAAGATCGCATGGATGAACTACAGAATTTGTTCTGACCTGTTTGGCATAAAAATAAAACAAAAATGTGAATCAACCGTTGATAACACGGGAAATTAGGGATAGCATAAGATCCAAAGAGAGGACATATAAATTGGCCAGAAAAAGCAGCAAACCTGAGGATTGGGAGCAGTTTAGGTTTCAGCAGAGGAGGACAAAGGGATTAATTAAGAGGGGGAAAATAGAGTATGAGAGTAAGATTGCGAGGAACATAAAAACTGACCGTAAAAGCTTCTATAATTATGTGAAGAGAAAAAGATTGGTGAAGTCAAGCGTAGGTCCCTTGCAGTCAGAATCAGGGGAATTTATAATGGAGAACAAGAAACTGGCAGACCAATCGAATACATACTTTGTTTCTGTCTTCACAAAGGAGGACACAAATAACCTCCCCAGAGATGTCGGGGAACATAGGGTCTAATGAGAGGGAGGATCTGAAATAAATCAGTAATTGTAGGGAAATGGTGTTAGAGAAATTGATGGGATTGAAGGCAGAGTCATCCCCAGGGCCTGATAATCTACATCCTAGGGAACTTCAGGAAGTGGCCTTAGAAATACTAGATGCATTGCTAGTCATCTTCCAAAATTCTATAGACACTGGAATAATTCCCATGGATTGGAGGGCAGCTAGTGTTACCCCACTATTTAAAAAAGGAGGTAGGGAGAAAACGGGGAATTATAGACAGGGAAGCCTGACATCGGTAGTGGGGATATTGTTGGAGTCCATTACAAAAGATGTAATAGCAGAGCACTTGGAAAACAGTGACAGGATCGGTCAAAATCAACATGGATTTACATAAGGTAACATCGTGCTTGACTAATCTACTGGAATTTTTTGAGGATGTAACTGGTAAAATAGATAAGGGAGAACCAGTGGATGTGGTGTATTTGGACTTTCAGAAGGCTTTCGATAAGGTCCCGCATAAGAGATTAGCATGTAAAGTTAAGGCACATGCGATTGTGGGCAGTGTACTGACTTGGATAGAGAACTGGTTGGCAGACAGGAAGCATTCAGTTGGAATAAACGAGTCTTTTTCCGAGTGGCAGGCAGTGACTAGTGGGGTACCGCAGGGATCGATCCTTAGACCAAAGCTATTCACAATATATATTAATGATCTAGACAACGGAACTAGATGTAATATCTTAGAGTTTGCAGACGACACAAAGCTGGGTGGGTGTGTGTGCTGTGAGGAGGATGCAGAGAAACTCCAGGATGATTTGGATAGGTTGGGTGATTGGGCTGATGCATGGCAAATGCAATATAACGTGGATAAATGCGAGGTTATCCACTTTGTTGGCAAAGACAGGAGGCAGATTATTATCTGAATGGCAATAGATTGGGAGAAGGGGAAGTGCAACTAGAACTGGGTGTCCTTGTGCACCAGTCACTGAAGGTAAGCATGCAGGTGCAGCAGGCGGTTAAGAAGGCAAATGGATGTTGGCCTTCGTAGCGAGAGGGTTCGAGTACAGGAACAAGGATGTCTTGCTGCAGTTGCACAGAGCCTTGGTGAGACCACATCTTGAGTATTTTGTGCAGTTTTGGTCGCCTTATCTGAGGAAGCATGTTCTTGCCATGGAGGGAGTGCAGCGAAGATTCACCAGACTGATACCTGGGATGGCAGGAATAACGGATGAGGAGAGATTGGGTAGATTGGGCTTATACTCGCTGGAGTTCAGAAGAATGAGAGGGGATCTCATTGAAACTTATAAACAGACTAGGACCAGGAAGGATGTTCCCGATGGCCGGGGAGTCCAGAACCAGGGGTCACAGTCTGACGATAAGGGATAAGCCATTTAGGACAGAGATGAGGAGGAATTTCTTCATCCAAAGAGTTTTGAACCTGTGGAATTCTCTATCACAAAAGGCAGTTGAGGCCAACTCATTAAATATATTCAAGAAGGAGTTCGATATAATTCTTAAGGCTAAAGGGATCAATGGATATGGGGAGAAAGCAGGGACAGGGTACTGAATTTGGATGATCAGCCATGATCTCCTTGAATGGAGCAGCTGACTCTAGGGGCTGAATGGCATGCTCCTGCTCCTATGATTCTATGTTCAGTCATGGGGGCTTGTGGGAGGTATACAGTGGAGTACCCCAGCGTTCAGTATTGTGGGCTGGAAGGAGGTATACAGTGGAGTTCCCCAGGGTTCAGTACTTGGGGCTCGAGGGAGGTCTGTAATAGAGTTCCCCAGGGTTCAGTACTGGGGGCTCGAGGGAGGTGTACAGTGGAGGTCCCGAGGGTTCAGTACAGGAGCCTGCAGGGAGGTATACAGTGGAGTTCCCTAGTATTCAGTAGCAGGGGCAGGAGGCAGGTATACAGTGGAGTTCCCCAGACTTCACTATTGTGGGTTGGAGGGAGGTTTTCAGTGGAATTCCCCAGGGGACAGTAATTTGGGCTGAAGGGAGGTATACAGTGGAGTTTCCCAGAATTCAGTACTGGTGTCTGGGGGAAGGTATACAGTGGAGATCCCCAGGGTTCAGTACAGGGGGCTGGAGGTAGGCAAACACTGGACATACCCAGGAGGCTGTACTTGGGGCTGGAGGGCTGCATACAGTGGAGTTCCCCAGGTTTCAGCACTGGGGTGTGGAGAGAGGTGTACAGTGGCGTTCCACACAGTTCAGTACTGGGGGCTCGAGCGAGGTATACAGTGGAGATCCCCAGGGTTCAGTGCTGGTATCTGGGGGGAGGTATACAATGGAGTTCACCAGGGTTCAGTACTGGGGTCTGGAGGGAGGTATACAGTGGAGATCCCCAGGGTTCAATACCGGTGTCTGGAGAGAGGTGTACAATGGAGTTCCCCATGGTTCAGCGCTCGTGTCTGGGGGGAGGTATACAGTGGAGTTCCCCAGGGTTCAGTACTGGGGTCTGGAGGAAGGTAGACAGTTGAGTTCCGCATTATTCAGTTTTGGGGGCTGGAGGAAGGTATACAGAGGAGTTCCCAAGGTGTCAGTCCTGGGGACAGGAAGGAGGTATACAATGGAGTCCCTCAGGGTTCGGTTCTGGGGTCTTCCGGGAGGTATACAGTGGAGTTCCCCAGGACTCAGAACTGGGAGCTCGAGGGAGCTGTACAGTGGAGTTCCCCAGCGTTCAGTATTGTGGGCTGGAAGGAGGTATACAGTGGAGTTCCCCAGGGTTAAATACTGTTGTCTGGAGGGAGGTATACAGAGGAGTTCCCCAGGGTTCAGTACTGGTGTCTGGGTGAAGGTATACAGTGGAGTTCCCCAGGGTTCAGAACTGGGGTCTGGAGGGTGGTATACAGTGGAGTTCCCCAGGGTTCAGTACTGCTGTCTGGGGGGATCTGAACAGTGGAGTTCCCCAGGTTTCAGTAGTGGTGACTGGAGGGAGGTGTACAGTGGATTTCCCCAGCGATCAGTACTGCTTGCAGAAGGGAGGTATAAATTGGAGTTCCCCAGGGTTTAGAACTGGTGGCTGGAGGTAGGCAAACACTGGACATAACCAGGACGCTGTACTAGGGGCTGGTGGATGTGTACAGTGGAGTTCCCCAGGGTTCAGTATTGGGGTCTGGAGAGAGGTGTACAGTGGCGTTCCCCACAGTTCAGTACTGGGGGCTCGATGGAGGTATACAGTGGAGATCCCCAGGGTTCAATACTGGGGGCTGGAGGGAGGTATACAGTGGCATTCCCCAGGGTTCATTACTGGAGTCTGGAAGGAGCTACACAGTCTCGTTCCCCAGGGTTCAGTAGCAGGGTCTGGAAGGAGGTATACAGTGGAGTTCCGCAGGGTTCAGTACTAGGGTCTTGATGGAGGTATACAGTGGAGTTCCCCAGGGTTCAGTACTGGTGTCTGGGGGGAGGTATAGAGTGGAGTTCCCCAGGGTTTAGTGCTGGTGTAGGGGGGGAGGTATACAGTGGAGATGCCCAGGGTTCAGAACAGGGGGCTGGAGGTAGGCAAACACTGGACATACCCAGGACGCTTTACTGGGGGCTAGAGGGATGTATACAGTGGTGTTTCCCAGGGTTCAGTAGCAGGGTCAGGAGGGAGGTATACAGTGGAGTTCCCCAGGGTTCAGTAGCAGGGTCAGGAGGGAGGTATACAGTGGAGTTCCCCAGGGTTTTAGTAGCAGCGGCAGGAGGGAGGTATACAGTGGAGTTCCACAGGGTTCAGAACTGGGGTCTGGAGGGAGGTAGAATGTGGAGTTCCCCAGGGTATAGTCGTGGGGGATGGAGAGATGTATACATTGGATTTCCCCAGCGATCAGAACTGGGGGCTGGAGTCGGCAAGCACTGGACAAATCCAGGAAGCTGTACTGGTTCCTGGAGGGATGTATACAGTGGAGTTCCCCAGGGTTCAGTACTGGGGCCTGGAGGGAGGTGTACAGTGGAGCTCCCCACAGTTCAGTACTGGGGGCTCGAGCGAGGTATACAGTGGAGACACCCAGGGCTCAGTGCAGGTGTCTGGGATAGGTATACGGTGGAGTTCCGCAGTATTCAGTTTTGGGGGGCTGGAGGGAGGTTTACAGTGGAGCTCCCCAGTGTTCAGTACTGGGGTGCGGAGGGAGGTATACAGAGGAGTTCCCCAGAGTTCAGTACTGGGGGTTGGATGGAGGTATACAGTGGAGCGCCCTAGGGTTCAGTAGCAGGGGCTGGACGGTTGTATACAGTGGAGTTCCCCGGGGTTCAGTACTGTGGGCTGGAGGGAGGTATAGAGTGGAGTTCCCGAGGGTTCAGAACTGGGGTCTGGAAGGAGGTATGTAGTGATGTTCCTCAGGGTTCAGTAGCAGGGTCTGGAGGGAGGTACACAGTGGAGGTCCCCAGGGTTCCGTACTGGCGTCTGGAGGGAGGTATAAAGTGGAATTCCCCGGGGTTCAGTACTGGGGGCTGGAGGGAGGTATACAGTGGAGTTCCCCAGGGTTCAGTACTGGGGAGTGGAGGGATGTATACAGTGGATTTCCCCAGGGTTCAGTAGCGGGGGCTGGAGGGAGGTATACAGTGGAGTTCCCCAGGGTTCAGTACTGTGGGCTGGAGGGAGGTATACAGTGGAGTTCTCCAGGGATCATTGCTGGGTTCTCGGGGGAGGTATACAGTGGATTTCCCCAGGGTTTAGTACTGGGGGACTGGAGGGAGGTATACATTGGATTTCCCCAGCGTTCAGTACTGGGGGGCTGGAGGGAGGTATACAGTGCAGTTTGCCAGGTTTCAGTAGCAGGAGCTGGAGGGAGGTATACAGTGTAGTTCCCCAGGGTTCAGTACTGGGGCTTGGAGGGAGGTGTACAGTGGAGTTCCCCACAGTTCAGTACTGGGGGCTCGAGCGAGGTATGCAGTGGAGACCCCAAGGGCTCAGTGCAGGTGTCTGGGATAGGTATACGGTGGAGTTCCGCTGTATTCAGTTTTGGGTGCTGGAGGGAGGTTTACAGTGGAGCTCCCCAGTGTTCAGTACTGGGGTGCGGAGGGAGGTATACAGAGGAGTTCCCCAGAGTTCAGTACTGGGGTTGGATGGAGGTATACAGTGGAGTTCCCAAGGGTTCAGTAGCAGGGGCTGGATGGTTGTATACAGTGGAGTACCCCAGGGTTCAGTACTGGGGTCTGGAAGGAGTTATATAGTGATGTTCCTCAGGGTTCAGCAGCAGGGTCTGGAGGGAGGTACACAGTGGAGTTCCCCAGGGTTCCGTACTGGCGTCTGGAGGGAGGGATAAAGTGGAGTACTCCAGGGATCATTGCTGGGTTCTCGGGGGAGGTATACAGTGGATTTCCCCAGGGTTTAGTACTGGGGGGCTGGAGGGAGGTATACATTGGATTTCCCCAGGGTTCAGTACTGGGGGGCTGGAGGTAGGTATACAGTGCAGTTTGCCAGGTTTCAGTAGCAGGGGCTGGAGGGAGGTATACAGTGGAATTCTCCAGGGTTCAGTACTGGTGCCTGAGGGGAGGTATATAATGGAGTTCCCCAGGGTTATGTACTGGAGACTTGAGGTAGGTATACAGTGGAGTTCCCCAGGGTTCAGTACTGGGGTCTGGGGGGAGGTATACAGTTGAGGTCCGCAGAGTTCAGTACTTGGGGCTGGAGGGAGGTAAACAGTGGAGTTCCCCACAATTCAGTACTGGGGGCTCGAGCCAGGTATACAGTGGAGTTCCGCAGTATTCAGTTTTGGGGTCTGGAGGGAGGTATACAGTGGAGATTTCCAGGGTTCAGTACTTGTGTCTGGGTGGAGGTATACATTGGAGTTCCCCAGGGAACAGTAGCAGGTGCTGGAGGGCGGTTTTCGGTGGATTTCCCCAGTGTTCAGTACTGGGGGCTGGAAGGAGGTAGACAGTGGAGTTCCCCAAGTATCAGCACTGAGGGTTGGAGGGAGGTATACAGTGGAGTTCCACAGATATCAGTACTGGGGGGCTGGATAGAGGTATAGAGTGGAGCTTCCCAGGGTTCAGTACTGGGGTGCTGGAGGGAGGTATACAGTGGAGTTCCCCAGTGTTTAGTACTAGGGTCTGGAGGGAGGTATACAGTGGAGTTCCCCAGGGCTCAGTACTGTGGTTTGGAGACAGTTATACAGTGGATCTCCCTAGGTTTCAGTACTGGGGGCTCGAGGGAGGTGTACAGTTGAGTTCCACAGCGTTCAGTACTGGTGTCTGGAGGGAGGGTATACAGTGGAGTTCCCGAAGGATCAGTGATGCTGTCTGTTGGAAGCTGTACAGTGGAGTTCACCAGGGTTCAGTACTTGTGTCTGGGGGGAGGTATAGAGTGGAGTTCCCCAGGGTTCAGTACTTGTGACTGGGGGGAGGTATACAGTGGAGTTCCCGAGGGTTCAGTACTGGGGAGCTGGAGGGAGGTATACAGTGGATTTCCCCAGGGTTCAGTACTGGGGTCTGGAGGGAGGTATACAGTGGAGTTCCACAGGTTCAGTACTGTGGGCTGTTGGGACGTATACAGTGGAGTTCGCCAGGGTTCAGTACTGGGGATTGATGGGAGGTATACAGTGGTGTTTCCCATTGTTCAGTACTGTGGGCTGCAGGGAGATATACAATGCTGTTCCAAAGGGTTCAGTGTTGGGGCGCTAGAGTTAGGTATACAGTGCAGTTTCCCAGGGTTCAGTACTGGTGGGTGGAGGGACGTATACAGTGGAGTTCCCCAGGGTTCAGTATCAGGGGCTGGAGGCAGGTATACAGTGGAGTTCCCCAGGGTTCTGCACTGTGGGCTGGTGCGAGGTATATAGTGGAGTTCCCCAGGTATCAGTACTGGTGCCTGGGTTGAGGTATACAGTGGAGATACCCAGGGTTCAGTACTGGGGGATGGAGGGAGGTATATAGTGGAGTTCCCCAGGGTTCAGTACTGGGGTCTGGGGGGAGTTATACAGTGGAGATACCCAGGGTTCAGTACTGGGGGATGGAGGGAGATATACAGTGGAGATACCCAGGGTACAGTACTGGGTTCTGAAGCGAGGTATACAGTGGAGTTCCCCAGGGTTCAGTACTGGTGTCTGCTGGCTGGTATACAGTGGAGTTCCCAAGGGTTCAGTACTGGGGGCTCGAGGGAGGTATGCAATAGAGTTCCCAAGGTTCAGTACTGGGGGCTCGAGGGAGGTGTACAGTGCAGTTCCCCAGTGTTCAATATTGGGGATTGAAGGGAGGTATATAATGGAGTTCCCGAGGGTTTAGAACTGGGATCTGGAAGGAGGTATACAGTGGAGTTCCCCAGTGTTCAGTACTGGGGGCTGGAAGGAGGTAGACAGTGGAGTTCCCCAAGTATCAGCACTGAGGGTTGGAGGGAGGTATACAGTGGAGTTCCACAGATATCAGTACTGGGGTGCTGGAGGGAGGTATACAGTGGAGTTCCCCAGTGTTTAGTACTAGGGTCTGGAGGGAGGTATACAGTGGAGTTCCCCAGGGCTCAGTACTGTGGTTTGGAGACAGTTATACAGTGGATCTCCCTAGGTTTCAGTACTGGGGTCTGGAGGGAAGTATACAGTGGAGTTCCCCAGGGCTCAGTACTGGTATCTGGAGGGAGGTATACAGTGGCGTTCCCCAGGGTTCAGTTATGGGGGCTGGAGGGAGGTATACAGTGGAGTTCCCCAGAGTTCAGTACTGGTGAGTGGAGGGAGGTATACATTGGATTTCCCCAGGTTCAGTAGCAGGGTCTGGAGGGCGGTATACAGTGGAGTTCGCCAGGGTTCAGTATTGTGGATTGGAGGGAGGTATACAGTGGTGTTTCCCATGGTTCAGTACTGTGGGCTGCAGGGAGATATACAATGCTGTTGCAAAGGGTTCAGTACTGGGGCGCTGGAGTTAGGTATACAGTGCAGTTTCCCAGGGTTCAGTGCTGGTGGATGGAGGGACGTATACAGTGGAGTCCCCCAGGGACCAGCATCAGGGGCTGGAGGCAGGTATACAGTGGAGTTCCCCAGGGTTCAGTGCTGGTGTCTGGCGGGTGGTCTACAGTGGAGTTCCCCAGTGTTCATTACTGAGCTTGGAGGGAAGTAGAGTTTCCCAGGGTTCAGTACTGGGGGTTGTAGTGAGGTATGCAGTGGAGTTCCCTAGGGTTCAGTGCTGGGGTCCGGGGGGAGGTGTACCGTGGAGTTCCCCAGTGTTCAGTGCTGGGGTCTAGGGGGAGGTATACAGTGGAGCTCCCCGGTTTCAGTACTGGGGTCTGGAGGGAGGTATACAGTGGAGCACCCCAGTATTCAGTCCAAGTGTCTGTGGGGAGGTATACAGTGGAGTTCCCCAGGGTTCAGTACTGGGGTCTGGAGGGAGGTATACAGTGGAGTTCCCCAGGGTTCAGTACTGGGGGCTGGAGGGATTTATACAGTGGAGTTCCCCAGGGTTCAGTACTGGGGTCTGGAGGGATTTATACAGTGGAGTTCACCAGGGTTCAGTAGCAGGGGCTGGAGTGAGGTTTGCAGAGGAGTTATCCAGGGTTCAGTACTGGGATCTGGGGGAGGTATACTGTGGAGTTCCCCAGCGATCAATACTGTGGGCTGAAGGGAGTTATATATTGGAGTTCCCCAGGGTGTAGATCAGGGGGCTAGATGTAGGCAAACACTGGACATACCCAAGACGCTGTACTGGGTGCTGCAGGGATGTATACAGTGCAGTTACGCAGGGTTCAGTACTGGGGGCTGGAGGGAGGTAAACAGTCGAGTTCCACAGGGTTCAGTACTGCGGTCAGGAGAGAGGTGTACAGTGGAGTTCCTCACAGTTCAGTACTGGGGATTCGAGCGATTCATACAGTGGATTTCAACAGGGTAGAGTAATGGGGTCTGGAGGGAAGTAGACAGTGGAGTTCCCCAGGGTTCTGCACTGTGGGCTGGAGGGAGGTATATAGTGGAGTTCCCCAGGTATCAGTACTGGTGCCTGGGTTGAGGTATACAGTGGAGATACCCAGGGTTCAGTACTGGGGGATGGAGGGAGGTATACAGTGGAGTTCCCCAGGGTTCAGTACTGGGGTCTGGGGGGAGGTATACAGTGGAGATACCCAGGGTTCAGTAATGGGGGCTGGAGGGAGGTATACAGTGGAGTTCCCCAGGGTTCAGTACTGGTGTCTGCTGGCTGGTATACAGTGGAGTTCCCAAGGGTTCAGTACTGGGGGCTCGAGGGAGGTGTACAGTTGAGTTCCACAGCGTTCAGTACTGGTGTCTGGAGGGAGGGTATACAGTGGAGTTCCCGAAGGATCAGTGTTGCTGTCTGTTGGAAGCTGTACAGTGGAGTTCACCAGGGTTCAGTACTTGTGTCTGGGGGGAGGTATAGAGTGGAGTTCCCCAGGGTTCAGTACTTGTGACTGGGGGGAGGTATACAGTGGAGTTCCCGAGGGTTCAGTACTGGGGGGCTGGAGGGAGGTATACAGTGGATTTCCCCAGGGTTCAGTACTGGGGTCTGGAGGGAGGTATACAGTGGAGTTCCACAGGTTCAGTACTGTGGGCTGTTGGGACGTATACAGTGGAGTTCGCCAGGGTTCAGTACTGGGGATTGATGGGAGGTATACAGTGGTGTTTCCCATTGTTCAGTACTGTGGGCTGCAGGGAGATATACAATGCTGTTCCAAAGGGTTCAGTGTTGGGGCGCTGGAGTTAGGTATACAGTGCAGTTTCCCAGGGTTCAGTACTGGTGGGTGGAGGGACGTATACAGTGGAGTTCCCCAGGGTTCAGTATCAGGGGCTGGAGGCAGGTATACAGTGGAGTTCCCCAGGGTTCTGCACTGTGGGCTGGTGCGAGGTATATAGTGGAGTTCCCCAGGTATCAGTACTGGTGCCTGGGTTGAGGTATACAGTGGAGATACCCAGGGTTCAGTACTGGGGGATGGAGCGAGGTATATAGTGGAGTTCCCCAGGGTTCAGTACTGGGGTCTGGGGGGAGTTATACAGTGGAGATACCCAGGGTTCAGTACTGGGGGATGGAGGGAGATATACAGTGGAGATACCCAGGGTACAGTACTGGGTTCTGAAGCGAGGTATACAGTGGAGTTCCCCAGGGTTCAGTACTGGTGTCTGCTGGCTGGTATACAGTGGAGTTCCCAAGGGTTCAGTACTGGGGGCTCGAGGGAGGTGTACAGTGCAGTTCCCCAGTGTTCAATATTGGGGATTGAAGGGAGGTATACAGTGGAGTTCCCGAGGGTTTAGAACTGGGATCTGGAAGGAGGTATACAGTGGAGTTCCCCAGGGTTCAGTACTGGGGACTGGGCGGAGGTATACAGTGTAGATCACAAGTGTTCAGTACTGGTGTCTGGGGGGAGGTATACACTGGAGTTCCCCAAGGTTCATTACTGGGGTGCTGGAGAGAAGTATACAGTGGAGTTCCCCAAGGTTCAGCACTGAGGGTTGGAGGGAGGTATACAGTGCTGTTCCACAGGGATCAGTACTGGGGGGCTGGATAGAGGTATAGAGTGGAGTTTCCCAGTGTTCAGTACTAGGGTCTGGAGGGAAGTATACATTGGAGTTCCCTAGGTTTCAGTACTGGGCGGCTGGAGGGAGGTATACAGTGGAGTTCCCCAGAGTTTAGTACTGGTGACTGGAGGGAGGTATACAGTGGAGTACCCCAGAGTTTAGTACTGGTGACTGGAGGGAGGTATACATTGGATTTCCCCTGTGTTCAGTAGCAGGGCCTGGAGTGAGGTATACAGTGGAGTTCCCCAGGGTTCAGTACTGGGGGCTGGAGGGAGGTATACAGTGGAGTTCCCTAGGTTTCAGTACTGGGGGCTGGAGGGAGGTACACAGTGGAGTTCCCTCGGTTTCAGGACTGGGGGGCTGGAGGGAGGTATACAGTGGATTTCCCCAGGGTTCAGTACTGGGGTCTGGAGGGAGGTATACAGTGGAGTTCCACAGGTTCAGTACTGTGGGCTGCTGGGACGTATACAGTGGAGTTCGCCAGGGTTCAGTACTGGGGATTGATGGGAGGTATACAGTGGTGTTTCCCATTGTTCAGTACTGTGGGCTGCAGGGAGATATACAATGCTGTTCCAAAGGGTTCAGTGTTGGGGCGCTGGAGTTAGGTATACAGTGCAGTTTCCCAGGGTTCAGTACTGGTGGTTGGAGGGACGTATACAGTGGAGTTCCCCAGGGTTCAGTATCAAGGGCTGGAGGCAGGTATACAGTGGAGTTCCCCAGGGTTCTGCACTGTGGGCTGGTGCGAGGTATATAGTGGAGTTCCCCAGGTATCAGTACTGGTGCCTGGGTTGAGGTATACAGTGGAGATACCCAGGGTTCAGTACTGGGGGATGGAGGGAGGTATATAGTGGAGTTCCCCAGGGTTCAGTACTGGGGTCTGGGGGGAGTTATACAGTGGAGATACCCAGGGTTCAGTACTGGGGGATGGAGGGAGGTATACAGTGGAGATACCCAGGGTACAGTACTGGGTTCTGAAGCGAGGTATACAGTGGAGTTCCCCAGGGTTCAGTACTGGTGTCTGCTGGCTGGTATACAGTGGAGTTCCCAAGGGTTCAGTACTGGGGGCTCGAGGGAGGTATGCAATAGAGTTCCCAAGGTTCAGTACTGGGGGCTCGAGGGAGGTGTACAGTGGAGTTCCACAGCGTTCAGTTCAGGGGACTGGAGGGAGGTATATAATGGAGTTCCACAGCGTTCAGTATAGTGGGCTGGAGGGAGGTATACAGTGGTGCTTGTGTGTGAGAGAGAATGTTGGTGTTTGTATGAGAGAGAAAGCTGTTGTTTGTATGTGAGAGAGAGAGAAAGAAAGATGGTGTGTGTGTGTGAGAGAAAGCTTGTGTTTGTGTGTGTGTGGGAGAGTGAGAGAGAGAAAAAGCTGTTTATGTGTGAGAGAAAGCTGGTGTGTGTGAGAGAAAGCTAGTGTTTGTGTGTGTGTGAGAGAGAGACAGAAAGCTTCTGTGTGTGTGTGAGAGAGAGAGAAAGCTGGTGTCTGTGAGAGAAAGAGCGAGAGAGAGAGAGAGAAAGCTGATGTTTGTTTGTGATAGAGAAAGAAAGGTGGTGTTTGTCTGAGAGAGAGAGTAAGCTGGTGTTTCTGTGAGAGAACGCTGGTGTTTCTGTGTGTGAGAGAGAGAAAGTGTGTGTGTGTGTGAGAGTGTGAGAAAGAGAAAGCGGGTGTGTGAGTAAGAGAGAGAGAAAGCTGGTGCTTGTGTGAGCAAGAGAGAGAAAGCTGGTGTTTGTGTGAGGGAGAGAGAAAGCTGGTGCGTCTGTGTGAGAGAGAAAGATCGTTTTTGAGAGAGAGAGAAAGCTGTTTATTGTGTGTGTGTGTGAGAGAGAAAGCTGGTATTTGTGTGTTTGTGAGAAAGAGAGAGAGAGAGAAAAAAAGGGAACGCTGGTGTTACTGTGAGCGAGAGAGAGGGAACGCTGGTGTTTGTGTGAGAAAGTCAGTGATTGTGTGGGAGAGAGAGAGAAAGAAAGCTTGCGTGTGTGTGTGAGAGAGAAAGCTGTTTTTTGTGTGTGAGAGAGAAATGTTTTTGTGTGTGAGAGAGAGAGTAAAAGAGACAGCTGGTGTTTGTGTGCGAGAGAGAGAAAGAGAAAGCTGGTGTTTGTGTGTGTAAGAGACAGAGAGAGAGAGAGAAAGCAGACTGGTTTGTGTGTGTGTAAGAGACAGAGAGAGAGAGAGAAAGCAGGCTGGTTTGTGTGTGTGTGTGTGAGAGAGAGACAGGGAACGCTGGAGTTTGTGTGAGAGAGAGAAAGCGGGTGCTTGTGTGAGAGAGAGAAAGCTGGTGTTTGTGTGTGTGTGTGAGAGAGAGAAAGCGTGTGTGTGTGTGGGTGAGAGAGACTGAGAGCGAGAGAAAGTTGGTGCTTGTGTGTGAGAGCGAGAAAGTAAGTGTTGGTGTGTGTGTGGGTGAGAGAGAGAGAAGAGAAAGCTGGTGTGTGTGTGTAAGAGAAAGAGAAAGCTTGTGTGTGTGTGAGAGAGAAAGCTTGTGTTTGAGTGTTTAAGTGTGAGAGAGAGAGATAAAGCCTGTGTTTATGTGTGTGTGCGTGCGAGAGAGAGAGAAAGCTTGTGTTTGTGTGTGAGAGAGAGAGAAAGCTGGTGTTCTGTGTGTGAGAGAGAGAGAAAGCTGGTGTTTGTGTGTGTGTGTGTGTGTGTGTGTGTGTGTGTGTGTGTGTGTGAGTGAGTGAGTGAGAGAGAAAGCTGGTGTGTGCGTGTTTGAGAGAGAGAAAGCTGCTGTGTGTGAGAGAGAGACAGACAGCTGGTATTTGTGTGAGAGAGAGAGAAAGCTGGTGTATGTGTGTCTGAGAGAGAGAGAGAGAGAGAGAAAGCGTGTATTTTTGTGTTTGACAGAGAAAAAGCTGGTGCGTGTGTGAGAGAGAGAATGCTGGTGTTTCTGTGTGTGAGAGACAGAGAAAGAGAAAACAAGCTGGTGTGTGTGTGCGTGTGCGTGTGCGTGCGTCCGAGAGCGAGAGAAAGTTGGTGCTTGTGTGTGTGAGAGCGAGAGAGAGAAAGCTGGTGTTTGTGTGAGTATGAGTAGAGAAAGCTGGTGTTTGTGTGTGTAAGAGAAAGCTTGTGTGAGAGAGAAAGCTTGTGTTTGAGTATGTGTGTGTGAGAGAGAGAGATTAAGCTGGTGTTTGTGTGAGCGAGAGAGAGAAAGCTGGTGTTTGTGTGTGAGTGAGAGAGAAAGAAAGTTGCTGCTTGTGTATGTGAGGGAATGCTGGTGTTTGTATGAGAGACAGAGTGAGAGAGAAAGCTGCTGTTTGTGTGTGAGAGAGAGAGAGAGAAAGCTGCTGTTTGTGTGTGTGTGTGTGTGTGTGTGAGAGAGAGAGAGAGAGACAGAAAGCTGGTGTTTCTGTGTGAGAGAGAAAAAGCTGTTTGTGAGTGAGAGAAAGCTGGTGTGTGTGAGAGAAAGCTAGTGTTTGTGAGTGTGTGTGAATGAGAGAGAGAGAGAGACAGAAAGCTGGTGTGTGTGAGTGAGAGAGAAAACTGCTATGTGTGTGAGAGAGAGAGAGAAAGCTGGTGATTGCGTGAGAGAGAAAGGTGGTGTTTTTGTGTGTGAGAGAAAGAGAAAGCTTGTGTGAGAGAGAAAGCTTGTGTTTGAGTGTGTGTGTGTGTGTGTGTGAGAGAGAGAGAGATAAAGCTGGTGTTTGTGTGAGCGAGAGAGAGCGAAAGTTGGTGTTTGTGTGAGCGAGAGAGAGAAAGCTGGTGTTTATGTGTGTGTGAGAGAGAGAGAAAGAAAGTTGCTGCTTGTCTATGTGAGGGAATGTTGGTGTTTGTATGAGAGAGAAGCTTGTGTTTGTGTGTGTGAGTGAGAGAGTGAGAAAGCTGCTGTTTGTGTGTGTGAGAGACACAAAGTGCGTGTGTGTGTGTGAGAGAGAGAGAGAGAGAGAAAGAGAAAGCGGGTGTGTGTGAGAATGAGAGAGAGAGAATGCTGGTGCTTGTGTGAAAGAGAGAGAGAGAGCGAAATCTGGTGTTTGTGAGAGAGAGAGAGAAAGCAGGTGTTTGTGTGAGGGAGAGAGAGAAAGCTGGTGTTTGTGTGTGAGATAGAAAAAGCTGGTGCTTGTGTGTGAGAGAGAGAGACAGATCGTTTTTGAGAGAGAGAAAGCTGTTTTTTGTGTGTGTGAGAGAGAGAAAGCTAGTGTTTGTGTATGTGAGAGAGAGAAAGTTGGTGTTTGTGTGTGAGTGAGAGAGAAAGAGAAATAGTGAAAGCTGGTATTTCTTTGAGAGAGAGAGAGAGAGAGAGAGAGAGCTGGTGTGTGTGTTTGAGAGAGAGAGAGAGAGGGAGAGAAAGCAAGCTGGTATTTGTGAGAAAGAGAAAGAGAAAGCTGGTGTTTGTGTGTGTGTGTGAGAGAGGACAGACAAAGCGGGAGTTTGTGTGTGTGAGAGAGAGACAGAAAGCTAGTGTTTGTGTGTGTGTGTGAGAGAGAGAGAGAGAGATAGAAAGCTGGTGTTTGTGTGTGAGAGAGAGTGAGAGGAGAGAGAGGAGAGAGAGAAAGCGTGTGTGTGCGTGTGTGTGAAACAGAGAGAGAGAAAGCGCACATGTGTGTGTGTGAGAGAGAGAGAGAAAAAAAGGGTAAGCTGCTGTTTGTGTGTGAGAGAGAGAAAGCTGGTGTTTGTGTGAGAAAGTCGGTGATTGTGTGCGAGAGAGATGGAGAAAGAAAGCTTGTGTGTGTGTTTGTGAGAGAGACAGAGAAAGATCGTGTTTGTCTGAGAGAGAAATCTGTTTTTTGTGTGTGTGAGAGAGAGAGAGAAAGCTGGTGTGTGTGTGTGTGTGAGAGAGAGAGAAAGCTGGTGTGTGTGTGTGAGAGAGAGAGAGAGAAAGCTGGTGTTTGGATGTGTGTGTGAGAGAGAGAGATAAAGCTGGTGTTTCAGAGAGTGTGTGTGTGTGAGAGAGAGAACGCCTGTGTTTGAGAGAGACAGTGTGTGTGTGAGAGAGAAAGCTGGTGTTTGAGAGAGTGTGCGTGTGAGAGAGAGAGAAAGAGAAACCTGTTGTTTGTGAGAGAGAGAGAGAGAAAGAGAAAGCTGGTGTTTGTGTGAGAGAGAAAGAGAAAGAGAAAGCTGGTGTTTGTAAGAGAGAGAGAGAGAGCTGGTGCTTGTGTGTGAGAGAAAAAGCTGGTGTTTGTGTGTGTGAGAGAGAGAGAAAACTGGTGCGTGTGTGTGAGAGAGAGAGAGAGAGAGAGAGAGAGAGAGCTGATGTTTGTGTGAGAGAGAGAAAGAGAGCTGGTGTTTGTGAGAGAGAGAGAGATGGTGTTTGTGTGTGTGTGACAGAAAGATAGAGAGAAAGCTGGTGTTTGTGTGTGTGTGGGAGAGAAAGGTGGTGTTTGTGTTTGTGTGTGTGAGAGAGAGAGAGAGAATGAGAATGCTGGTGTTTGTGAGAGAGAGAGAGAGAGAGAGAGAGAAAGCTGCTGTGTGTGTGTGTGTGTGTGTGTGTGTGTGTGTGAGAGAGAGAGAAAGTGTGTGTGTGTGAGAGAAAGCTGGTGTTTGTGTGTGAGATAGAGAGAAAGAAAGCTGGTGTTTGTGTGAGAGAAAGAGAGAGAGAAAGCTGGTGTTTTTGTTGGAGAACGCTGGTGTGTGTGTGAGAGAAAGATAAAGCTAGTGTTAGTGTGAGTGTGAGAGAAAGCTGGTGTTTGTGTGAGAGAAACAGAGAAAGCTGGTGTTTGTGTGAGAGAAACAGAGATAGCTGTGTTTGTGTGTCAGAGAGAGAGAGATAGCTGGTGTT
Source organism: Squalus acanthias (assembly GCA_030390025.1). NCBI lineage: Eukaryota > Metazoa > Chordata > Chondrichthyes > Squaliformes > Squalidae > Squalus > Squalus acanthias. Next base: position 1,755,761 of record JASTWF010000034.1, on the reverse strand, counting down.
TGCGTTTGTGTGTGAGAGAGAAAGCTTTGTGTGTGTGTGTATGTGAGAGAGAGAGAGAGAGAAAGAGAATGCTGGTGTTTGCGTGTGAGCGTGAGTGAGAGAGAGAATGCTTATGTGTAGGTGTGTGTGAGAGAGAGAGAGAGAGAGCACGCAAGGTAGAGAGCGATCGGGGAAAAAAACTGAAGAAAAGTGCAGAGGGAGCTTTAATCTGTATCGAGCTCATGCTGTTCCTGCCGTGGGAGTGTTTGTTGGAACATTGTAGAGGGAGCTATATTCTGTATCGAACCCATGTCTAAGTACGCTAGGAGAGTTTGATGGACAGTATCGAGGGTGCTTTACTCTGTATCTAACCCGTGCTGCCCCTGTCCTGGGAGCATTTAATGGGACAGTGTAGAGGGAGCTTTACTCTGTATCAAACATGGTCTGAAACTGCCCTGGGAAAGATTGATAGAACAGTGCAAAGGGTGCTTTACTCAGTATCTAACCCGTGCTGTACCTGCCCTGGGAGTGTTTGATGGGACAGTGTAGAGGCAGCTTTACTCTGTATCTAACCCGTGCTGTACCTGCCCTGGGAGTGTTTGATGGGGCATTATAGAGGGAGCTTTACTCTGTATCTAACCCGTGCTGTACCTGCTTTGGGAGTGTTTGATGGGGCAGTGTAGAGGGAGCTTTACTCTGTATCGAACCACGTGATCTACCTGCTTTGGGAGTGTTTGATGGGAGAGTATAGAGGGAGTCTTATAACTCTTTATAAATGATAATCCTTAACAACCCTTTATAAATCTTTTGTAAATGATTATGTCGTTTATCATAATCAGTATCACTTTGTACCCCATTTAAGTCCCTTTAAGATGTTGTATAACCCTTGGTAATCCTTTGTCAATCATTATAACAGTTTATATTCTATTAGCAACCGTTATATATCAGTATAATACTTTATATTCTATTATAATAATTTATAACCCACCATAATCCTTTATAACCCTTTATAAAGCGTCAGGATACAGCGTAGGGATAATGGGTAGTTACTCAAATTGGCAGGATGTGACTCCTGGTGTCCGGCAGGGCTGCGTTTTGGGGCCTCAGCTATTCACAATATTTATTAATGAATTCGGTGATGTTATAGAAAGTAATATACCCAAATGTGCCGATGACACAAAGATAGGCAGCATTGTAGGCAGTGTAGGTGAAACCATAAAATTACAAAGGTATATCGGCAGATTAAGGGAATGGGCAAAACTATGGCAAATGGATTTCAATGTAAGCAAATGTGAGGTCATCCACTTTGGACCCCAAAAGGATAGAACAGGTTACTTTCTAAATATGAAAAGCTAAAAAGAGTGGATGTCCAAAGAGATTTGGGGGTCCAGGTACATAGATCATTAAAATGTCTTGGACAGGTACAGTAAATAATCAAAAAGGCTCATGGAATGCTGGCCTTTATATCTAAAGGACTAGATTACAAGGGGGTAGAAGTTATTCTGCAGCTATACAAAGCCCTGGTTAGACCACACCTGGAGTTCGGTGAGCAGTCCTGGGCAACACAGCTTAGGAAGGATATATTGGCCTTGCAGGGAGTGCAGCGTAGGTTTACCAGAATGATACCCAGACTTCAAGTTACGAGGAGAGATTACACAAATTAGGGTTCTATTCCCTAGAATTTAGAAGGTTAAGGGTTGATCTGAGCCAAGTTTTCAGGATAATAAGTGGAACAGATATAGTAGATAGCGAGAAACTATTTCCACTGCTGGGGATTCTAGGACTTGGAGCACAATCTAAGAATTAGAGGCAGTCCTTTCAGGAGTGAAATTAGGAAACACTTCTACACACAAAGAGTGGTAGAAGTTTGGAGCTCCCTTCCACAAACGAAAATTGATGTTCGATCAATTGATAATTTTAAATCAGAGATTCATTGCTTTTTATTAACCAAATCAATGATCGCATTGAATGGGGCAACAGGCTCGAGGGGCTGAATGGCCGACTCCTCTTCCTATGTTCCTCAGTGTAGGATCCGTTGACTTGTTAGCCCTCCCCAAATGCATTACCTCACACTTCTCCGGATTGAGTTCCATTTGCCAAAATCATCCTGCATGTAGCATGGGTTATACACAGAGTAAAGCTCCCTTTACACTGCCCAATCAAACAATCCAAGGGCAGGTATAGCACAGGTTAGATAGAGAGATACAGAGTAAAGCTCCCTTTACACTGCCCAATCAAACAGTCCAAGGGCAGGTAGCACAGGTTAGATCGAGTGATACAGAGTAATGCTCCCTTTACACTGCCCAATCAAACAGTCCAAGTGCAGGTATAGCACAGGTTAGATAGTGAGATGCAGAGTAAAGCTCCCTTGCACTGCCCAATCAAACACTCGCAGGGCAGGTACAGCGCGGGTGACGTGCAAAGCTCCCTCTAATACAGCATGTGCAGCGTACAGCTCCCTTGTCACTAGCCAAGGAAGCACAACCAGCTCGGGTACATCATGAGGTCAATACAGAATAAAGATCCCTCTACATGTAAGTGTCAAACTCTCCCGGGTGAGGTACGGGCAAGGTTTATCTCCGAGTTAAGCTCCGCTCAACTTGTGGCATCAAAGGCCGAGCCTGAGGGCAGATGTTGACCAGCTCCCAGTATCTGGTTAGACTCTCACCTCAGCAAAATCCTGGACTGATGGGATTCTCAGTAAAGTTCCTCACTTTTCCAATCATTGTTGAAGCTTCCCGTTTTATCCCGTCTCCGACACTGGGGGTCTCGATCCCACCAGATCTGCTCTCTGAACCCAGCGACATTTCTCCAGTCCCAGTGAGTGAGGCGATGATTCGACTTCTCTCTCTCCACCTTCCTGAGAAATTGCTCACTCCCACAGACTGTCAATACAAAAATGATTTATATTAATGTCAGAATACAGGGGGAGCATTTTTGTGACCATAATTATATTCAATGTGATTATTTTTGCAATGAATCAGTGTGTTTGAATTACTTACTTTAATTTTGAATAGTTCTTTTGTTTCCATTTCCCTGTTTATTGGGACTAAACTTACCCCCAGTGTCAGCTGTCACTCTAGCTCCTCCCACACTGACATCCCACTGATGGGCCGTAATCAGGGGCAGGGCTCTGTCTCCAGGTGACATCACACAGAAGCCAGGAGCCAATCACACAGCAGCCAGCAGTGATGTCTTAAAGCGTCGGAGCCCCTCCCACTCGGTGTCACAGGGTCACATTGACCAGGCTTTGCTCCTGGTGTGCAGTCTCACTGGGCATGAACACAGGGTGTACAATCAGCCCCGTCTCCGGGAATGAACCGGGATCCTGCCCTACATCTCTCCCGAGTTTTATTTCCATTGGTGTAAAATGGGTGGCTGATTCACAATTACCCAGTTTGTAATATAGCACCTACTAAACGTCAAACTCTACCCCAGTGTTTCTTGCCCTCTCTACGTATCTGCTCCCTCACTGTCTCTGCCTCTCACTCTCTCTCTCTCTCTCTGCAGTGAGGGATGCGTCTGGGGCTGAGATCATAGTGTGATTAAACGATCAGAATATCAGCTCGCCTCTCTTCCCGCTCCCACACGTTACCGCTGGTGTCCCCGAAAGATATTTCCTTGGCCCCGTCCTATTTCTCAGCTACATGTTGCCCCTTGGCGACAATATGCAAAAATACAGCGCCAGTTTCCACATGTACGCTGACGACACCCAGCTCTACCTCACTAACTCTTCTGTCGACCCCTCCACGGTGTCTAAATTGACAGACTGCTTGACCGACATCCAGTTCTGGTTGAGCAAAAAGTTTTTCCAATTATATATTGGGAAGACCGAAGCCATTGTTTTCAGTCCCCGCCACCAACACCGTTCCCTAGCCACTGACTCCATCCCTCTCCCTAACATCTGTCTGAGGCTGAACCACACTGTTCACAACATTGGTGTCATATTTGACCCTGAAATGAGCTTCCGACCACATATCCGCAGCATAACAAAGGCAGCCTACTTCCACCCCCGTCTCCGCCCTTACCTCATCTCATCCGCTGCTGAAACCATCATCCATGCCTTTGTTACTTCTAGACTTGACTGTTCCAACGCACTCCCGACTGGCCTCCCACATTCCACCCTATGTCAACTTGAGGCCATCCAAAACTCGGCTGGCCATGTCCTAACTCTTACCAAGTCCCATTCGCTCATCTCCCCTGTGCTCGCTGAACTACACTGGCTCCTGTTTAAGCAGCACGTCGATTTCAAAATTCTCATCCTTGTTTTCAAATCCCGCCATGGCCTCGCCCCTTCCTATCTCTAATCTCCTTCAGCCCCACAACTCCGCCACCCCCCCCCCCCCCCGACATATCTGCGCTCCTCTAATTCTGCCCTCTTGAGCATCCCTGATTATAATCGCTCAACATTTGGTGGCCGTGCCTTCTGTTGCCTAGGCCCTAAGTTCTGGAATTCCCAACCTAAACCTCTCCGCATCGCTACCTCTCTTTCTCGGTGAAGACGCTCATTAAAACCTAACACTTTGACCAAGCTTCAAGTTACCTCTCCTAATTTATCCTTATGTGGCTCAGTGTCAAATTGTTTCTCTTAAAATACTCCTGTGAAGCGCCTTGGGACGTTTTACTAGGTTAAAGGCGCTATTTAAATACAAGTTATTGTTGTTGTTGTACATCTCTGGATCTATAAAATCATAGAATGGTTACAGTACAGAAGGAGGCTTTACGGCCCATCGAGCCCATGCCGGCTCTCTGCAAGAGCATTTCAGCAAGTCCCAATCCCACGAACTTTCACCAGAGCACTGCAATTTTTTATTCCTTCAGGCACTTATCCAATCCCCTTTTGATAGACTCCACACCCCTCACTGTAACACTGATATACCCCACACCCCTCACTGTAACACTGATATACCCCACACCCCTCACTGTAACACGTCGATACGCCCCACACCCCTCACTGTAACACGCCGATACGTCCCACACCCCTCAGTGTAACACACCGAAACCCTCCACACCCCTCACTGTAACATGCCGATACGTCCCACACCCCTAACTGTACCACGCCGATACGCCCCACACCACTCACTGTAACACATAGATATACCCCACACCACTCAATGTAACATACTGATATACCCCACACCCCTCACCGTAACACTTATATACCCCACACCACTCACTGTAACACTGATATACCCCACACCCCTCACTATAATACTCTGATATCCCCCACACCCCTCACTGTAACAGTGATATACCCATCACCCCTCACTGTAACACGCCGATATACCCCACTTCCCTCACTGTAACACTGAATTATCCAACACCCCTCACTGTAACACACTGATATAACCCACACCCCTCACTGTAACGCACTGATATACCTCACACCCCTCACTGTAACACTGATATATCCCTCACTGTAACACTGATAATACCCCACACCCCTCACTGTAACAGTGATATACCCAACACCCCTCACTGTGACAGTGATAGACCCCACACCCCTCACTTTAACACACCGATATGCCCCTCACTGTAAGGCACTGATATGCCCCACACCCCTCACTGTAACACTAATATATGCCTCACTGTAACACTGATATATCCCACACCCCTCAATGTAACACTGATAATACCCCACACCCCTCACTGTAACAGTGATAAACCCAACACCCCTCACTGTAACACTGATATACCCCACACCTCTCACTGTAACACACTGATATACCCCACACCCCTCACTGTAACACTGATATACCCCACACCCCTCACTGTAACACACAGAAATACCCCACAGCCCTCACAATAACACTATGATTAAGTGGGGTGGCGAGTAGCTTGCTTAGTAGGGAGGCAAGCTGCTGGTTTAGTGGGCCAGTGAGCTGCTGGTTTAGTGGGCCAGTGAGCTGCTGGTTTAGTGGGCCAGTGAGTTGCTGGTTTAGTGGGCCAGTGAGCTGCTGGTTTAGTGGGGCGGTGAGCTGCTGGTTTAGTGGGCCAGTGAGCTGCTGGTTTAGTGGGCCAGTGAGCTGCTGATTTAGTGGGCGAGGGAGCTGTTTGTTTAGTGGGTCAGTGAGCTGCTGGTTTAGTGGGCCAGTGAGCTGCTGATTTAGTGGGCGAGGGAGCTGCTTGGTAGTGTGCCAGTGAGCTGCTGGTTTAGTGGGGAGGTGAGCTGCTGATTTAGTGGGGAGGTGAACTGTTATTGTTCGTTGAGCTTGCCCATTAATCTCTCTTAGTTTGTTCATTACTCTCCCACACAGGAGTGTTAATTGCCTGCTTCTGTAACCTTCAAGCCCACACAGCTTCCAATGTCCTTTACAAAAGGGACTGATTCTCTGGCCACACTCCCCAGCAATCCTCCAGACACCCTGCTGGCATTAAATTCAATCTTCACACTCACCCATGCTTGGCAGCAGATGTGTGTCTATCTAGACTCTGCTTTAACCTAACTTAATCCCTAGTTATTCTAGCTTAATATTGATATAATTTGATATGTCAAACAGTGTATTCTATATAATAAGCTATACATACCAATACTTAAAATAACTTTTAAAAGGTCTGCTGTCAGAGTGAATCTGCTGGTGTTTCAGCAGACTGGATGACCTTGTGAATCCCTTCGCACACACGGTGCAGGTGAACTGATTCTCTCCGCTGTGAACATGCTGGTGTTCAATGAGGTGGGATGACTGAATCTCTTCCCACAGTGAAAGCAACTGAACAGTCTCTCATCAGTGTGAACTCGCTGGTGTTTCAGCAGCATGGATGACCGACTGAATCCCTTCCCACATACGAAGATGGTGAACAGTCTCTCCCCAATGTGACTGCGCTGATGAATTTGCATTTCAGATGGATAATTGAATCCCTTCTCACAGTCTCCACATTCCCACGGTTTGGTTTGAGTTTCTTGTCTGCAAATCCTTCCCTTCTAATACCCTGTAAAAGGAGTTTACAAAAGTCATCACTGTAAGTACAGGACAGAAATTCAGAACAGACAATTGTAGTTTCTGTGGAACAGTATTTCCTCTCGTGTTTCCCCCAAAAGTTGTAAATTCCTGTCCCACACACACACTCCCTTTCCTGAAATCCTTACCCATTGCAGCATATATTTGCCCCTCTCCCACTCTCTCCCTCCCTCTGCTCTGCTTGGCTCCAGTTCTACAGCACGTGTGCGAGAAGTGTGATGGAATACACTCCACTTGCCTTGATGAGTACAGCTCAAGCAAGACTCAAGAAGGTCGACACCATCCATGACAAAGCAGCTCGCTTGATTGACAACCCATCCATCACCTTAAACATTCACTCCCTCCACCACCGGTGTACCGTGGCTGCAGTGTGTACCATCTACAAGATGCATTGCCGCAACTCATCAAAGCTTCTTCGGTAGCACCTCCCAAACCTGCGACCACCACCACCTAGAAGGACAAGGGCAGCAGGCGCATGAGAACATCACCACCTCAAATTTCCCATCCAAGTCACACACCATCCTGACATTGAAGTATATCGCCGATCCTTCATTGTCACTGGGTCAACATCCAGGAACTCCCTATCTAACAGCAATGTGGGAGTACCTTCACCACACGGACTACAGCGGTTCAAGAAAACATCTGACCATCCCCTTCTCAAGGGCAATTGGGAATGGGCAATAAATGGTGGCCTTGCCAGCGACGCCCACATCCCATAAACGAATATAAAAATGCGCTGCTGCTGCACCTGCACTGGGAGAGGGCCGCGCATGCGCCATGACTATGCCCTGTCCAAGATGGCGGCGCGGGGACAAGTCCCGCCTTCCTTCACCAAGATGGCGGTCGGTTGCCGGGATGACCGGGGCCTGTCGCCGCGGAAAAAATCCTCTCGCAAGATGGCGGACAGTCACCCCGGCGGCCGGACCTGGCGACGCGGGTGCTGAGGCCTACGCCGGGTGTTTGTGAGGCTTCCTAGCCCAGCCACGGCTCCTATTGCACCCCGTACCCCGGAATCGCCTCCCATCTCTTGAGCCGCTTGTTCGGCCATTAGTACAACAGGAAATGCTCTGACGAAGATCATTGACCTAAATCGTTGACTGTGTTTGCTCTACGAATTGCCGACGTTGATCCGCCATTACTCACCACGTCACCACGCGCACTGCGAATGATCGGACGACTCCACTGCCCTGCGCCTGCGCACTGTGCTCCTGTAGTCATTGATAGGGCACTTTCTGCCGCGCGGGGGATCCTGTCACCGCCATTGAAAGCTCCTATTGGTGAAGTGATCATTCACATTTTCAGATTGGGCCTTTATTCACTACCTGTAGCGGGGTGACATTAAGTTGCCCTAGTGTCACCAGACGGGGACATTAAACCATTAAGGCAAGCGTCCTATCACACCACAAATGTCCAGTAACAGTTCTGACGAAGGGCCCTCGAACCAAAACGCTGACTCTGTTTCTCTCTCCTCGATGCTGCCTGACCTGTTGAGTGTTTTCAGCATGTTCTGTTGTTATTCCAGTAATAAGTATGTACAACACAGCCACACATACAAACAATAATTAAATCACAACGTGGTTGTGAGGGTAGATTATCACCTCACTGACCAGCGGTGCCCTCCGATCGCGGAAGGTATCGTACGTACCAGTGGACACCGCATGCACCCTCTCCAGGGCCACCTGGGCACGGACAAGACCGCGGAAGAGAGGCAGGAACCCAGTGACACCCTCGCACCCCATGGGCCCCGCCCACCCTGAACCTACAAATTGCTGTTTCACCCAAGTCCAAGAGCAGGTCCAGGAGAAGATCCGCCGCCTTACTCACCCGACTCTGCACCAGGCGGCCAATTATTAGGAGCCTGGGGCTAAAATATAACCAATAGCTGAGGAGCTGCAACTTCAAGTAACGATACAGAGGCTGCAGCCTCTCACACTGAAAATAAATATGGCCCACGGACTCCTCAAAACCGGAAAAACCACGGCCGGAATTGTTCCTACCTGGGCAGGTCCGGTGCGGGAGGTCGCCATGGCGGGCCGTGACCCGGCTTCTGGCTCCAGCCCGCTGCTGAAAACGACGTTTCCTTAATGGGGCCTAATGAGCCCGCCCAGTGCATTACCCGGAACACTTAGACGGGTCTGGTCTGTTGACGACATCGATGACGCGTTTTCAGCCGGGATCTTTAAAGGGGCCATGGCCACATTGGACTTGAATGTCAGTGTAACATAATGCTGTCAGTGCACGAAAAGTATTGGAGTGCTGCAAACACTAACAATGACTGCACAGAGGCAGAGGGCTGCACCCAGGTATCCGATTGCTCCCTCCATATGTTTATGAAGGGAGTCAAAGCATTCAGGATGGTCATCTTCTTTTCCAATGGACGGAAGAGACCTCCCCAGGACACCAAATCAGCCTGGTTGGAGATTACAGAGGGGGTCACCAGCAGGGATGTTGTCAGGATGACCTGGGTGCAGTGCTGCAAATGTTTCAATGACCTCATTAGATCAGGAAACGTGAGTACAAAGCTACACTCACCTTCATCTTGCTGTGCCTCTCATCACACACCCATCACTCTGCCTTCCCAACCCTACCCCTGCACATTCTTACTCACACCAACATACCTTGCACGTCCACCCATCCCTCTCTTTCTATTTACATTTTCACATCCCCATCTCACTAGCCTTCCCTCACACTCACCCTCATCCTAGTGCAATCATACCAACGAACAACACACAAGGAGGCCACTTGTTTTTGGCACCCCACTCCATCATAGTCACCCTCTAAATATATACCACATCCATTCCTTACATTCATTCCATCGCGCTTAACCAACCTTCTCTTCTTTCCCTCCTTGCAGGAAAAGAGAGCCCAAAATAAGCCGGAGAAGAGGATAACCGGCGGTGGCATTCCATCATTTGCAACCCTTACAACAGCAGAGGAGGCTGCTTTAGAAATATCTGGAGTCGCCGAGCAGCTGGAGGTGGGAGATGGAGCGAGGGGGACATCTCAGCAACCTGGTGACAGAATTACATGGCATACTTCAGTCACTCATATGGGCAATGATGTCACTGAATGGTCACTATGTGCATAATGGTATCTGTACCCATTCTTAACATGACATATCTAACTCATATCTTCACTCTCCCAATGGTGCATCAAGAGCTCCCCCCACCCTCCACTGTCCAGGAGGAAGAGGAAGACGACTCCTCAGACGAGCCTCCACCCTCTGAGGGTGCAACATCACCAGACATAAGCGCACCCAGCAGAAGGGCAGATACGCACACCTCAGTGGGTCCCACACGACACAGAGTAGTGTTGTCACCTGGTGTCTCACAACTCACAATTATGCAAGAACAGATGTTGGAGAGAGGGAGAGAAGTGGAGACTCCTTGCCGGAGGGTGCAGGACGAACCCAGCTCCGCTCAGCTGCATGCAGACGCTGAGCCTCGGGGGCCATCTAGAAAGAGGGCGATCCTGGAGGTGCAGCAAGAAGTGCAGGGGGCTCTGACAGGTTTTGCGAGCGCGATGTCTGCCAATGTTCAGAGATGGAGGAGCCCATCTCCAACATGATCACCACCATGTCACAGACGGTGGTGACTGTAGGCTCCTCCATGGATAGGATGGACAGCTACATGGAGCAGCTAATGTTCCACTCGGAGGAACACATGGTCTTTATGGAGGATAGATGGCTATGTATAGAGAATAGATGGCAGAGGCTCATAGACCTCCTCTCTAGGAGGGATGTCAGCATAGACGTGGGTCCTCATGGCCTCACTTCTGTGCAGCAAGCTGCTCTCCACCTCCTTGGCAGCAGGGAAGAGAGCAGGCTGCCTCTACCTCTGCTGAAGCCACAGGGCTAGCACCGTGTAGATGCATGCAGAAGAGAAAGATGACACACAAGTTTAAGATCTTCATGATCTCTGAGAGTTCTTGGACAAGACACCAATAGGCAGCAGCCAGTGTGTTTGATCAATAGATCAAGATTTATTAAGCTTACAGCGTAATAGACTGAAGAGCAGGCGATAATTTAACGAGTAGCTCGCAGCCCTTGGACTCTGGAACCTCTCGGACACAAGTGACGTCATCTTCAGTCTGTTCCTTTGTTCTTGCAGTAGGTCTGTGTAAAATTGTTCTTCGAGTATCAAGGTTTTTAACCCATATCTTATCAAAAGTTCATGCGGGCATTGTCCATATATGGCCTTTAACAAAATCACCTATTTTAATAGGTTCTAATGATCAAGCACCATTGTCACTCAGGCGTAGTTTAGCATCTTGGCCCCGCCTTTCCAGTATTTTTCCGACAACTTTTTCCTGTTCATCGTCATCTTGTTTATAGTTCTTCACCCCATTGGAATTGGCATTATCTCTCTCATTTCTAGCTTCCCTGGTACAGGCAGTACAAAGCATCATAAACTGCGTAAGCTGCGATACTGTCCGTTATCAGAGCTAGTCTTGACTAGTCCTGGCTGTCTTTGCAGTTACATTTTGAGCAAGCCTTAGCAATGTATGCAAAAGTCATTACAGGTCACACTGAATATAGATATTTGGTTAATGTGAAGTTCACTATTCTACACGCACACTTATACAAGTTATTACTAAAAACATCCAAACATCAGTCTTTCGTACACAAGTATAATTCACAAGGGTAGCCACTTGGGTGGAAAACAGTGACAGGATCGGTCAAAGTCAACATGGATTTACAAAAGGTAAATCGTGCTTGACTAATCTGCTGGAATTTTTTGAGGATGTAACTGGTAAAATAGATAAGGGAGAACCAGTGGATGTGGTGTATTTGGACTTTCAGAAGGCTTTCGATAAGGTCCCGCATAAGAGATTAGCATGTAAAGTTAAGGCACATGGGATTGGGGGTAAGGTACTGAGTTGGATAGAGAACTGGCTGGCAGGCAGGAAGCAAACAGTTGGAATAAACGGGTCTTTTTCCGAGTGGCAGGCAGTGACTAGTGGGGTACCGCAGTGATCAGTCCTTAGACCCCAGCTATTCACAATATGTATTAATGATCTAGAGGAGGGAACTAGATGTAATATCTCCAAGTTTGCAGATGACACAAAGCTGGGTGGGCGTGTGTGCTGTGAGGAGGATACCGAGAAACTCCAGGATGATTTGGACAGGTTGGGTGATTGGGCAGAAGCATGGCAGATGCAATATAACGTGGATAAATGCGAGGTTATCCACTTTGGTGGCAAAAACAGGAAGGCAGATTATTATCTGAACGGCAATAGATTGGGAGAAGGGGAAGTGCAACGAGACCTGGGTGTCCTTGTGCACCAGTCGCTGAAGGTAAGCATGCAGGTGCAGCAGGCGGTTAAGAAGGCAAATGGTATGTTGGCCTTCGTAGCGAGAGGGTTCGAGTACAGGACAAAGGATGTCTTGCTGCAGTTGTACAGAGCATTGGTGAGACCACATCTTGAGTATTGTGTACAGTTTTGGTCGCCTTATCTGAGGAAGGATGTTCTTGCCATGGAGGGAGTGCAGCGACGATTCACCAGACTGATACCTGGGATGGCAGGAATGACGTATGAGGAGAGATTAGTTCGATTGGGATTATACTCGCTGGAGTTTAGAAGAATGAGAGGGGATCTCATTGAACCTTATAAAATTCTAACAGGAGTAGACAGACTAGATGCAGGAAGGATGTTCCCGATGGCCGGGGAGTCCAGAACCAGGGGTCACAGTCTAAGGATAAGGGGTAAGCCATTTAGGACAGAGATGAGGAGGAATTTCTTCACCCAGAGAGTGGTGAACCTGTGGATTTCTCTACCACAGAAGGCAGTTGAGGCCAACTCATTAAATATATTCAAGAAGGAGTTAGATATATTTCTTAAGGTTAAAGGGATCAAGGGATATGGGGAGAAGGCAGGGACAGATTACTGAATTTGGATGATCAGCCATGATCTCATTGAATGGCTCGAGGGGCCGAATGGCCTAATCCTGCTCCTATCTTCTATGATTCTATGAAATTTACTCTGTATCTAACCCATGCTGTACCTGCCCTGGGAAAGTTTGATGGGACAGTGTAGAGATAGCTTTATTCTGTATTTTACCCGTGCTGTACCTGGCCTTGGAGAGTTTGATGGGACAATGCAAAGGGAGCTTTACTCTGTATCTAACCCGTGCTGTACCTGCCCTGGGAGTGTTTGATGTGACAGTGTAGAACGATCTTTACTCTGTATCTAAAACGTGCTGTACCTGCCCCGGGAGTGTTTGATGGGACAGTGTAGAGCAGTGGTTCCCAACCTGTGGTCCGCGGACCACCAGTGGTCCGCGAGAGTTCTGCAGGTGGTCCGTGAAAAAATGGTCCAAACCCCTAAAATAAACGTGTCTGTTGTCTCCACAGATGTTGAATAACCCGCCGTGTGGTTCCAGTGTTTTTATTGCTGTTTAAAGCTGGGTTTTGGAGATGAGCTGATGGAAGTGAAAACCTACCGTCGATGGAGGGCGGGTTGGTTTTCTGGAAGGAGCAAATCAACTGGGCCGAAAAATCAGCTCCAGACAAATTCACCAAAATATTTCCCACCTCACTACCACATAACGGCAAGTACTGCTCCACTCTATCATATAAATCCAACCAGTGCCCCCTCAATTCAAAAATCTGCACCAGTGTCCCCACTATTATTCAACCTCAGGTGTGCATGTACGGAGTGTTGGTCTTTGACAGTGGGTTTTATACAACATCAGCCGTCAGTCCTCTTGTGTCACACTAAGTAAAACTAGATGTCATGATATAAGATCCTCAATAATAAATCCAGTCGGGAGTTCAGGAAAAACGTTTTTTATGCAAAGAGTGGTTGGAATGTGGAACGCGATACCACAGGTACCAGATATCAGTGAGGGGAGCAGAGAAATCTCAGCCGTGAGTTGGCTCCGTGGCTCAACTGGTCAACGAGCCTGTTTCGTATACAGGAGAGCCTGGCTTCGATTCCCAGCGTGGCATTTTTAAAGAACAAAATATTCTCTTATGATCCCACAGAGGCTGGCTGCGTCTCGTTTGAAATCCTTTGGGATGGGAACGGATAAAGGCTCATCACAAATACATATTAAAGTCTGACTGTCATTCGGCCAACATATTAACATTTCCTCCAGTCTGAAACAGAAAGTTATCGGTTTAGTAATGCCGATTAAAACAGTTATTCATCGTGATATTGCCTTTAATTATATGTTCGTGTAATTGATTTCATAAACTGCACAACTGTTTTACAAAAATCAGATCGAAAATCAACCCCGTGCTCTGGTTGCACCGAAGTCCAACCCCTGGCCCACCAAGGAACGCTCCACCCAGCAGCTGTGAGAGCTCTAAATATCCTGGATGCATTCCCGCCAGATACAAATGTATTCCTGACTTGTGTTCGATGTAAATGTTTATTATCTCTGCAAGTTACAAGTGTCTGTAGATATATCTGAATTAATTATTCATTTATTGGGACGCATCTGTTTAATTGTGAATTGAGGCAGTGCATTCCAGATCCCAACAACTCGCAGTTTAAATGGAATGGTTCCTAATGTCGCCTCGGATTCTTCTGCCAATCACCTTCCATGTGTGTCCTCTGGTCACCGACACTTTAACCACTGAAAAAATGGTTCTCCTCATTTACGATATCAAACCCGTTCATGTATTTAAACACCTCTGTCAAAACCTCTGCTGTAAGGAGAACAACCCCAGCTTCTCCAGTCCACCACATTCTGAAATCCCTCATCCCTGGTACCATTCCAGTAAATCACATCTGGTCATTTCTTCCTTCTAATAAATAACTACAGTGAAACGCTTCTGACAAAAAGCACGAAAAGAACAAAAAAAAAGTGAGAAATAAATACTGAGCAAAATGGATGTGAATTTTTAAGAACAAAATGTTTGCCCACTCACCATCCTGTCTATATCCCTTTGCAGATTCCTTGAGTCCTCTGCACAACTTGCTTTCCCACCTATCTTTGTATGATCCGCAAACTTGGCTACATTACACTCGATCCCTTCATCCAGGTCATTAATGCAGATTGTAAATAGTTGGGCCCCAGCACCGATCCTTGTGGCACCCCACTAGTTACCGTTTGCCAACCAGAAAATGACCCATTTATCCCGACTCTCTGCTTTCTGTCAGTTAGCCAATTCTCTATCCATGCTGATATATTACACCCAACTCCGTGAGCTCTTATCTTATGCAATAAACTTTTATGTGGCACCTTATCGAATGCCTTCTGGAAATACAAATTCAGCACATCTACTGGCTCACCCTTGTCCACCCTGCCTGTTACATGTTCAAAGAACTCCAGCCAATTTGTTAAACATGATTTCCCTTTCCTAAAACCACGCTGACTCTGTTTGACTGCAGTATGTTTTTCTAAATGACCTACTACTGCTTCCTTAATGAAGGAATCCAGCATTTTCCCAACGACAGATGATAGGCTAACTGGTTTTTAGTTTCCTGCTTTCTGTCTCCCTGCTTTCTTAAATAGGGGTGTTACATTAGCGGTTTTCCAATTCCCTGGGACCTCTCCAGAGTCCAGGAATTTTCGGTATATTGCAACCAATGCATCCATTCTCTCTGCAGCCACTTCTTTTAAGACCCTGGGATGCAGACCATCTGGTCCAGGGGACTTTATCGTCTTTT
>JASTWF010000034.1:1660603-1739704 GCA_030390025.1 Squalus acanthias | reverse complement strand
CCACGGATACTGCCTGACCTGCTGAGTGTTTCCAGCATTTTCTGTTTCTATCTTAGACCTTCTTGGATTCTCTGTTAGTCTGAACATAGAACATAGAACAGTACAGCACAGTACAGGCCCTTCGGCCCTCGATGTTGTGCCGAGCATTGTCCGAAACCAAGATCAAGCTATCCCACTCCCTATCATTCTGGTGTGCTCCATGTGCTTATCCAATAACCGCTTGAAAGTTCTTAAAGTGTCCGACTCCACTATCACAGCAGGCAGTCCATTCCATACCTCAACGACTCTCTGAGTAAAGAATCTATCTCGGACATCCCTTCTATATCTCCCCCCATGCACCTTATAGTTATGCCCCCTTGTAACGGCTACCTCCACCCGAGGAAATAGTCTCTGAACATCTACTCTATCTATCCCCCTCATCATCTTATAAACCTCTATTAAGTCGCCTCTCATCCTCCTCCGCTCTAAAGAGAAAAGCCCTAACTCCCTCAATCTTTCCTCATAAGACCTCCTCCCCAAACCAGGCAGCATCCTGGCAAATCTCCTTTGCACTCTTTCCAATGCTTCCACGTCCTTCCTATAGTAGGGTGACCAGAACTGCACACAATATTCCAAATGTGGTCTCACCAAGGTCCTGTACAGTTGTAGCATAACCTCACGGTTCTTAAACTCAAACCCCTTGTTAATAAACGCTAACACACTATAGGCCTTCTTTACTGCTCCATCCACTTGAGTGGCAACCTTCAGAGGTCTGTGGATATGAACCCCCAGATCCCTCTGTTCCTCCACGTTCCTCAGAACCCTGCCGTTGACCCTGTAATCCTTATTCAAATTTGCCCTACCAAAATGAATCACCTCGCACTTATCAGGGTTAAATTCCATCTGCCATTTTTCGGCCCAGCTCTGCATCCTATCAATGTCTCTTTGCAGCCTACAACAGCCCTCCACCTCATCCACTACTCCATCAATCTTGGTGTCATCAGCAAATTTACTGATCCACCCTTCAGTTCTCTCCTCCAAGTCATTGATAAAAATCGCAAACAGCAGAGGACCCAGCACCGACCCCTGTGGCACACCGCTGGTAACTGGTCTCCAGTCCGAAAATTTTCCATCCACCACCACCCTCTGCCTTCTATGAGATAGCCAGTTACTTATCCAATCGGCCAAATTTCCCTCTATCCCACAACTCCTTACTTTCTTCATGAGCCGACCATGGGGAACCTTATCAAACGCCTTACTAAAATCCATGTATACGACATCAACTGCTCTACCTTCATCTACACACTTAGTTACCTCCTCAAAGAATTCAATCAAATTTGTTAGGCAAGACTTACCCTTCACGAATCCGTGTTGACTATCCCTGATTAAGTTGCCTCTTTCCAAATGGTCATAAATCCTATCCCTCGGGACCTTTTCCATTATCTTACCAACCACCGAAGTAAGACTAATCGGCCTATAATTACCAGGGTCATTCCTATTTCCTTTCTTGAAGAGAGGAACAACATTCGCCACTCTCCAGTCCTCTGGCACCATCCCCGTGGACAGTGAGGACCCAAAGATCGAAGCCAAAGGCTCTGCAATCTCCTCCCTTGCCTCCCAAAGAATCCTAGGATATATCCCATCTGGCCCAGGGGACTTATCGACCCTCAGGTTCTTCAAAATTGCTAAAACATCTTCCCTCAGTACATCTACCTCCTCCAGCCTATCCACCTTTATCACACTCTCATCCTCAAAAACATGGCCCCTCTCCTCGGTGAACACTGACGAAAAGTATTCATTCATCACCTCTCCTATCTCTTCTGACTCCATGCACAAGTTCCCACTATTGTCCTTGACCGGCCCTACCCTCACCCTGGTCATTCTTTTATTTTTCACATAAGAGTAAAAGGCCTTGGGGTTTTTGTTGATCCGACCCGCCAAGGACTTCTCATGCCCCCCTCCTAGCTCTCCTAAGCTCTTTCTTTAGCTCATTTCTTGCTACCTTGTACCCCTCAATCGACCCAACTGAACCTTGTTTTCTCATCCTTACATACGCTTCCTTTTTCCTCTTGACTAGACATTCAACCTCTTTTGTGAACCATGGTTCTCTCACTCGGCCATTTCCTCCCTGCCTGACAGGGACATACCTATCAAGGACACGCAGTAATTGCTCCATGAAAAAGCTCCACTTTTCGTTTGTGCCTTTCCCTGATAGTTTCTGTTCCCATCTTATGCTCCCTAATTCTTGCCTAATCGCATCATAATTACCCCTCCCCCAATTATAAACCCTGCCCTGCCTTATGGCCCTATCCCTCTCCATTGCAATAGTGAAAGTCACCGAATTGTGGTCGCTATCTCCAAAGTGCTCTCCCACAAACAAATCAAACACTTGGCCCGGTTCATTACCCAGTACCAAATCCAATGTGGCCCTACCTCTTGTCGGCCTATCCACATATTGTGTCAGGAAACCCTCCTGCACACACTGTGCAAAAACTATCCCATCCGAACTGTTTGACCTATAAAGGTTCCAATCAATATTTGGAAAGTTGAAGTCACCCATGACAACTACTCTGTCACCTCCACACCTATTCATAATCTGCTTTGCAATTTCTTCCTCCACATCTCTATTACTATTTGGGGGCCTGTAGAAAACTCCTAACAACGTGACCCCTCCTTTCCTATTTCTAACTTCAGCCCATATTACCTCAGACGGCAGATACCCTCGAACTGCCTTTCTGCCGCTGTTAAACTATCCTTGATTAACAATGCTACTCCTCCACCTTTCTGATCACCTTCCCTACGCTTACTGAAACATCTATACCCCGGAACTTCCAACAACCATTCCTGTCCGTGTTCTAACCATGTCTCCGTAATGGCCACCACATCGTAGTCCCAAGTACCAATCCACGCTCCAAGTTCTCCTACCTTATTCCGGATGCTCCTTGCATTGAAGTAGACACACTTCAAGCCATCTTCCTGTCTGCCGGTACATTCCTGCGACCTTGATACCCTCCTCAGTACCTCCCTACACTCACCACTGGCTCCTGGACTACAGCCCTTTTTCCCATCCCCCTGACAAATTAGTTTAAACCCCCCCGAAGAGCCGTCGCAAATTTCCCTCCCAGGATATTGGTGCCCCTCTGGTTCAGGTGCAAACCGTCCTGTTTGTACAGGTCCCACCTTCCCCAGAATGTGCTCCAATTATCCACATAACTGAAACCCTCCCCGCTACACCATCCCTGCAGCCACGTATTTATCTGCACTCTCTCCCTGTTCCTCAACTCGCTAGCACGTGGCACCGGCAACAAACCAGAAATTACAACATGGTTTGTACTGGCTCTCAGCTTCCAACCTAGCTCCCTAAATTCCTGTTTTAAATCCCCGTCCCTTCTCCTACCTATGTCATTGGTACCGATGTGTACCACGACTTGTGATTGTTCCCCCTCCCCCTTGAGGATTCTGAAAACACGGTCCGAGACGTCACGGACCCTGGCAAACCAGGAGGCAACATACCATCCGTGCATCTCTTTTGCTGCCAAAGAACCTCCTATCTGTCCCTCTGACTATTGAGTCCCCAATAACTATTGCTCTCCTGCTCTCCCCCCTTCCCTTCTGAGCCACAGGGACGGACCCAGCGCCGGAGATCCGGTCACCGTGGCTTACCACTGGTAGGTCGTCCCCCTCAACAGTATCCAAAGCGGTATACCTGTTACTGAGGGGAACGACCACAGAGGATCCCTGCACTGACTGCTTCCTCCTAGCCCCTCTCACCGTCACCCATCTATCTTCATTCTTTGGAGTAATTACATCCCTGAAGCTTCTATCTATGACCTCCTCTGCCTCCGGAATGATCCGAAGTTCATCCAGCTCCAGCTCCAGTTCCCTAACACGGTTTTCGAGGAGCTGGAGATGGGTGCACTTCCCACAGGTGTAATCAGCAGGGATACCGACGGCGTCCCTTACCTCAAACATTCTGCAGGAGGAACATTTCACTGCCTCCCCTGCCATCCCCTCCAGCTAACTTGCGGATTAAACTAGAACAAGAAAGAGCTTACCGGATATTCACTCACCCCCTTTAGGTTAGAGGAGGTGGAAGGGTGGGGGACACTACAAGTGTAGTGTCTCGGGTTTAGGAACCGCCCAACTTATATATAGGTAAAAATTAATCACCTACCCAGCAACCACTGCGTCCCGCACTATAAAAGCACTCAACAGGTCCGCGTCCGCCGCTGCTCCCGCTGCTGCTCACATAACCCACATAATACCGTACTATTTCATGCTCTACTGCTATCTGTCTCTCCCTATCTTTTGTGCACCTTATTTTTCCTTTCTAATGCCACATCCTGGTGCCCATCCCCCTGGCAGATTAGTTTAAACGCTCCCCAACAGCACTAGCAAACAGCCCCGCCCGCATCTCGGGAGTATATTGGTTCGGCTCTGTTGAGGTGCAACCCGACCGGCCTTTTCAGGTCCCACCTCCCCCAGAACCGACCCCAATGTCCCAGGAATCTAAAGCCCTCCCTCCTGCACCATATCTCCAGCCACACATTTAATTGCTCTATCCTCCTATTTCCATATTCACTAGCTTGTGGCACCAGGAGTAATCTGGAGATTACTACCTTCGAGGTCCTGCTTTATAATCTCTTTCCTAGCTCCCTATTATCTGCCTACAGGATCACATCCCTCTCTCTACCTATGTCGATGATGCCAATATGGATCACGACCTCAGTCTGTTCACCATCACCCCTCAGAATGTCCTGCAGCCACTCAGTGATATCCTCGACCTTGGCACCAGGGAGGCAACATATCATCCTGGAGTCACGTCTGTGGCTGGAGAAACACCTGTCTGTTCCTTTAACTATCGAATCTCCTATCACTATTGCTTTCTCGACCTTCCTGCCACCCCCTTACAACTCAGCCACCAGTGTTGCCATGGACTTGGCTCTGGCTGTAATCCCCAGCGGACCCATCGAATACTGGTTCGAGAGTGAGATGCACTCATGGGGCTCCTGCACTAAATGCATGGTTCTCCTTGTCTGTCTGACGGTCACACATTCCCTCTCTGCCTGCACACTCTTATGCTTCTGGTGACCACCTCCTGAAACGTGCTATCCACGGAGCTCTCAGCTACACGGATGCACCGCAGTGACGCCAGCTGCTGCTCAAGCTCCGAAACCCGTGGGAAGTGTCCTGGAGTTCCCACATGACACAAGGTGTGCATTCCACGGCACTGAGGTGCCCTGCCATGCCTCTATTTAATAGACTACCAACTAACTTAACGGAATTAAACTCAAGACTTCAAAAATTCACAATCAACATGTTATTTTTTCTTTGCAGCGTCTTCCCTTGTGCTGATGTCACTTACCGAACTCCCTTACACTCGCTCCCAGCTCCGGGTTCTCTGGCCTACCTTTATCTCCGGCCGCTCCTCTCGTTCTCTCCTCCTTCCCCTCTGCTCCGAATTCCCAAGCGTTCCAAATTCACAACCTTAGCACTCTGTTTAGACCACTGACAAAATGGATTTCCCCACACTAGATCTTTGATTTATTCCATACCAGGCCATCAGGATTAAAGAAATAACAAATAAATGGTCTTAAATGGCGGGATCTGAGAGAATATCCCAGTGATGGAACGATGGGACTCGACTAGAATACACTGCTCCCACCTCAGTCCAAGACTTTCATTCCCAGGGCTGCCTAGATTACATTGCTCCACCTCAATCCAGGAATTTCATTCCCAGGACTGCCTGGATTACGTTGCTCCCACCTCAGTCCAAGACTTTCATTCCCAGTGCTGCCTAGATTACACTGCTCCCACCTCAGTCCAGGAATTTCATTCCCAGGGCCGCCTAGATTACACTGCTCCTGCCTCAATCCAGGAATTTCATTCCCAGGGCTGCCTAGATTACACTGCTCCCGCCTCAGTCCAGGAATTTCATTCCCAGGGCCGCCTAGATTACACTGCTCCCGCCTCAATCCAGGAATTTCATTCCCAGGGCTGCCGAGATGACACTGCTCCCGCCTCAGTCCAGGAATTTCATTCACAGTTCATTTCTCTATTGCCTGAAAATAGAACAAGAAGAAGAAGAAGAAGAAGAAGAAGAGTAACCTTACCCAGACAAACATGACATCGTGTTTGACCGAGTGGAAGAATAATTAACAGGTGCAAAGGATTAAAACGGAGGGCTCAAAGGAAAACACTTAAAATATTAACCAATGAGATAAATACGCTGTAAGCAGCTCAACACTCCAGGAAACTCTCTGGAAATGTTAAATTCTCGCATAATCATACTCACAGAACCATACCTGTCAGTCAACATTCTCAAACACTCCATCACCATTCCAGGGTCTGCACAGACCCACCAGAGGTGGGGACACAGGGGTATACAATCCGGAGGGAGAAACAATGAGTCCTCAACATTGCCTGAGGATATGATGAAGTCTGATGGCTTCCAGTCAGACATGGGCAAGGTAACTTCCTGCTGATTACCACCTACCGCCCTCCCTCAGCTGTTGAATCGACACATCTTCATGCTGAACACCAGTTGATGGGAGCACCGAGAGCAGAAAGGGCGCAAATTATACACTGGTTCGGGAGGGGGAAACTTCAATGTTCATCACCAATCGTGCCTGGGAAGTACCATCATTCACCGAGCCCTGAAGAACATAGCTGCCAGACTGGGATTGCGGCAGCTCGTGGGCGACCCAAGATGAGAGAATAGCCTGCTTGACCTCGTCCTCACCAATCTATCTATCGCATATGCATCTGTCCATGACGATCTTGGTAGGACTGACCACCGCTCAATGTGTGTGGAGAATAAGTCTCGCCTTCACCCTGAGGACACCCTCCATCATATCATGTGCATCTACCATGGTGATCAATGGAATTAAATTAGACAGAGCCAAGCGATCCCAACACATCAAATTATTTCAAAGCTTTCATATCCTGTTGTGAATGGTGATGAACAATTGAGCCGTTTCCCCAGAGCCCTGAAAATTTATCCTTTTCAAGTTTGCATCCAATTACCTTTTGGAAATTACAGTTAAGAAAGGAAGAAAGAATTGAATTGATACGGCGCTTTTCACAATCCTGGGATGTGCTTTCAAGCCAATGACGTCCTTCCTTTTGAAGTGAAGTCACTGTTGTACTGTCGGAAACGTGGCAGCCAGTTTGAGCACAGCAAGCTCCCACAAACAGCAATGTGATAATGACCAGATAATCTGCTTTAATGATGTTGATTGAGATAAATATTAGCCAGAACACCGGGGTTAACCCTGCTGCTCATCTTCAATATAATTCCATGGGATCTTTTACGTCCAACTTATAGAACAGACAGGTTTAACGTCTCATCTGAGACATGGCACCGCTCACAGTGATGCGCTCCCTCAGTACTGCCCCTCTGACAGTGATACGCTCCCTCAGTACTGCCCCTCTGACAGTGATGCGCTCCCTCAGTACTGCCCCGCTGACAGAGATGCACTCCCTCAGTACTGCCCCTCTGACAGTGATGCGCTCCCTCAGTACTACACCTCCAACAATGCAGCACTCCCTCAGTACTGGCTTGAGTGCAGTTTGTCATGGAGTGCAGTTTGGAACCTAGTGTTAAGCTGCGAGTTTGGTGTGTGAGGAATGTGTTCCTTTCTTTTTCTGTCTTTGTCAGCTTCCAAGACCTGGTGAATATTTCTACAGTCCAGTCGTTAAACTAAAAGTAAGGTCTCGAGTTTAGAGCAAGTAGTGCTTAAAGGGAAGTAAGGTCCCTAGTGTATTTAATATTCTTTAATTTAAAGGGAGTAAATTATTGGTAGGACATGACAGGGCAGCTCGGCAGCGTGGAGTGCTCCTCCTGTGCTATGTTGTAAGTCAGGGACACTTTAGGTGTCCAGGGTGGACACATGTGAAGGAAGTGTCTCCAGCTGCAGCTACGCGAAATCCGCGTTTCGGAGCTGGAGCTGCGACTGGAGTCACTGTGGAGCATCCGCGAAGCTGAGATCTTCGTGGATAGAACATTTAACGAGGTGGTCACACCGCAGGTAAAGAGTGCACAGGCAGACAGGAAATAGATGACCCACAGACAGTGTAATAGAACAAGGAAGGCAGTGCAGGAGTCCCCTGGGTCCATCTCCCTCTCCAACAGATTTTTCGTTTTGGATACTGATGGGGGAGATGGTTTCTCAGGGGAATGCAGCAAGAGCCAAGTCCATGGCACTACGAATGGCTCAGCTGTACAGGAGGGGGGGTGTAAAGAGTGGGAGAGCAATAGTGATAGGGTATTCTATCGTAAGGGGAACAGATAAATGTTTCTGTGGCCTCAGACGTGACTCCAGGATGGTATGTTGCCTCCCTGGTGCCAGGGTCAAGGAGCTCACTGAACGGCTGCAGGGTATTCTGAAGGGGGAGGGCGAACTGTCAGAGGTCGTAATCCACATTGGTACCAACGACATGGGTAGAAAGAGTGATGAGGTCCTGCAACAAGAATTTAGGGAGCTAGGTAGCAGATTAAAAAGCAGGACCTCAAAGGTTGTAATCTCTGTATTACTCCCGGTGCCACTTGCTGGTGAGTACAGGAATAGGAGGCTAGAGCATATGAATGCGTGGCTAAAGAATTGGTGCAGCAGGGAGGGCTTTAGTTTCTTGGATCACTGGGTCTGCTTCTGGGGAAGGTGGGACCTGTACAAGTCGGACGGGATGCACCTGAACCGGAACGGGACCAACATCCTTGCGGGGAGATTTGCTAGTACTGTTGAGTGGGCGGGGGGGCGGGGGTAATCTAACTTGGCAGAGGGATGGGATACAGAGTGGAGCTGTCGTAGGGGGTGATGCACAGCTGAATATAGAGGAAAAAACAATTCAGCCTGGAAGTCAGAGCAAATATGTAACGGCACAAGGCTGTATGGCATGGCTGGTGGCATTTATTTTAATTCAAGGAGTCTTGCGAGTAAGGCAGATGAATTGAAGGTGTTGATGAAAACATGGGAGTATGATATTGTTGCTATCACAGAGACATGGTTGAGGGAGCGGCAGGACTGGCAGCTCAATATTCCGGGATATAGATTCTTCAGGCGAGGCAGAGGTGGGTGTAAAAGCGGAGGGGGTGTCGCAATATTAATCAAGGAGACAATTACTGCTTTAACGAGGGATGATATCTTAGCAGGATGCTCTAAGGATGCCATATCGGTAGAACTTAAAAACAAAAAGTGGGCAAGCTCTTTGCTGGGAGTGTACTGTTGGGCCGCAAACAGTCAGTGGGAGATAGAGGAACAGATATGTCAGCAAATCTCACAGAAGTGTCGAAATAATAGTGTAATAATAGCAGGGGATTTCATCTTGCCCAATATTAAATGAGATAGTCAGAGTGTGAAAAGCTTAGAGGATGCTTAATTCTTAATGTGGATCCAGGAGAGCTTTTTGAGCCAGCATGTAGAATGTCCTACCAGACAGGGGTCGGTTCTGAACCTAATTCTAGGGAATGTAGCTGGGCAACTGGTGGAAGTGTCATAAGGAGAGCATTTTGGTGACAGTGACCATAATTCGTTGAGATTCAAGGTAGTCATGGAAAAGGACAAAAATGGACCGGAAGTAAAGGTTCTAAATTGGGGGAAGGCCGATTTTAATATGATAAGGCAGGTTCCGGCCAAAGTGGACTGGGATCAGCTACTTGTAGGAAAATCCACATCAGAGCAGTGGGAGTCTTTCACAAAGTAAACAGAGAGAGTATAACGCCAACATGTTCCCGTAAAGGTCAAGGGTGGGACCAACAAGCCCAGGCAACCCTGGATGTCAAGTGATATATAAAAATGGATTCGGAAAAAAGAGAGGTTTTTGGCAGATAACATGGAGTAAAAACAGTGGAAGCCCGAGTGGAGTATAGGAAGTGCACGGGGGTACTTAAAAAGAAATTAGGAAAGTGAAGAGGGGGTATGAAAAAAAAAACTGGCAGGTAAAAGAAAGGAAAATCCCAAGCTGTTTTATAAGTATATTAAGGGCAAGAGGATAACGAGGGAACGAATAGGGCCTATTACTAGATTGCAGTTTGTCACGGAGTGCAGATTGGAACAGAGTGTTAAGCTGCGAGTTTGGTGAGTGAGGGAGTAAATCTTAAAGATTAATCTCTTATTTTTATAAATTCTAGTCTTGTGTGCTTGCAATTAGCATTTAAATTTACTGTATCAAGTTTTAAGTTTCTTCCAGGCTTGGGCAGGGCTAAGCAAGCTCTGTGCTGTAGAGCAGGTGAGAGTAATTAATTAATTAACTGGTCTAATCTGGTTCTGTAACTGCCAGAGAGCTCACTTATTTAAATCTCAGCAGTATAAATAAGGGAGACTAGAGTGCAGATTGGAACAGAGTGTTAAGCTGCGAGTTTGGTGAGTGAGGGGAGGGAGGTGTTCCTCACTTTTTCAATCTTTGTCAGCTTCCTGGTGCGGCGGCGGACCTGCATGAGGCGAGGTGGCGGTAGAGGGTTTAAAAGGCTCCAGAGACCAGGTAAGGCGGGACCAGTCTCCGAACTCGGAGGGAGGGAGGGAGAGAGGTAAAAAATAATCGAGGTGTGACGTCACCAGAAAGCAGGTACGTAATTGGTTGGTGAGTATTTCTCTCTTTTTAAACTTAAACTCTGTGGTTTATAGTTTCTAAGGTGTGATATTCATCAGGCGGGGCAGAGGGTATTTAAAAAATATTAATAAATTTAATTAATTACATAGAATGGGAGAACAGGTGATGTGTTACTGCTGCAATATGTGGGAGCTGGTGGACACCATTGATGCTCACGGTGATCACATTTGCAGTAAGTGTTGGCTGCTCGACGAACTCCGGCTCTGTGTTGATGAGCTGGAGTCCGAGCTTCAAACACTGCGACACATCAGGGAGGGGGAGAGTTACCTGGACTCTGTGTTCCAGCAAGTAGTCACACCAATTAGATTAACTAATTCATATGTCGTCCGGGGCCAGGGACAGGAGGGTGTGACTATGAGTGAGGCAGGTACGGGGATCCAGGAGGTAGTGTTGGATGAGCCACACCCGTTGCTCTTTTCCAACAGGTTCGAGGCTCTTACTCCCTGAGAGGACGGGAGCAGGGACTGCAGGGAGGATGAGCAACCTGGCCACAGCACCGTGGAACGGGGGACCATTCAAGTGGGGGAAGTAAAAAGAAATGTTGTAGTGGTAGGGGATAGTATCATAAGGGGGATAGATAGGGTTCTTTGTAGCCGAGAGCAAGAGTCCCGAAGGTTGTGTTGCCTGCCCGGTGCCAGGTTTAAGGACATCTCCTCTGGGCTGGAGAGAAACTTGGAGTGGGAGGAAGAGGATCCAGTTGTCGTGGTCCATGTTGGTACCAACGACATAGATAGGACAAGGAAAGAGGTTCTGCTGAGGGAGTATGAGCAGCTAGGGGCCAAATTAAATAGCAGAACCACAATGGTAATAATCTCTGGATTACTACCTGAGCCACGAGCAAATTTGGCTAGGGTAAATAAAATCAGAGAGTTAAATGCGTGGCTCAAAGACTGGTGTGGGATAAATGGGTTTTGCTTCTTGGGACACTGGCACCAGTACTGGGACGGGAGAGAGCTCTCCCGTTGGGAGGGACTTCACTTGGCCAGTGTTGGGACTAGAATCCTGGCGAATCGAATAACTAGGGCTGTAGAGAGGGTTTTAAACTAATTAGTGGGGAGGAGGTTTCAAAAGGGCGAAGAATAAAAATGTCAGCGGAAGTTTCTAGGCAATAGAGCAAATTAGCAGTGGGTAAATTAAAAACCAGAGCGTGTCAGGAAGGGACGGAATAAAAAAGATAAATGTAAAGTAGTAAAGGGGGTAAAAGCAGGAATAAATTGTCACAAAACATGTTTAAAAATTCTTTATCTGAATGCACGCATCATTCGTAACAAAATAGACGAGTTGACGGTACAAAATAACTACACATGGGTATGATCTGGTGGCCATTACGGAAACATGGCTGCGAGGTGACCATGACTGGGAACTAAACATCCAGGGGTATTTGACTATTAGGAAGGACAGACAGGAAGGAAAGGGACGTGTTTGGCTATGTTAATAAAGGATGGAATCACTGGAATAGTGAGAAATGATATTGGGTCAAAGGATCAGGATAGTGAAACAGTTTGGGTGGCGATAAGGAATAATAAGGGGAAAAAGTCACTAATGGGCGTAGTCTATAGGCCTCCTAATATTTGTAACTCTGTTGGTCGGAGTATAAATCAGGAAATAGTTGGGGCTTGTAATAAGGGAACAGCTATAATCATGGGAGATTTTAACTTTCATATTGACTGGACAAATCAAATTGGGCAGGGCAGCCTTGAGGAAGAGTTCATAGTGTGCATTAGGGACGGGTTCCTTGAGCAGTATATTACTGAATCAACCAGGGGGCAGGCAATCTTAGATCTGGTCCTGTGCAATGAGACAGGATTAATACAAAATGTCCTCGTAAAGGATTCCCTTGGAATGAGTGACCATAACATGGTTGAATTCCAAATTCAGTTGGAGGGTGAGGGAGTTGGTTCTCAAACCAGCGTACTAAGCATAAATAAAGGAGATTATGAAGGTATGAGAGCAGAGTTGACTAAAGTGGACTGGAAAAATAGATTAAGGTGTAAGACGGTACAGGAGCAGTGGTGTACATTCAAGGAGGTATTTCACAAATATCAAGAAAAATATATTCCACTTAGGAAAGAGGGGCGTAAAAGAAAAGACAGCCATCCGTGGCTAAGTAAAGTAATAAAGTTTGTATCCGACTGAAAACAAGAGCATATAAAGTAGCCAAATCTAGTGGTAGGATAGAAGATTGGGAAGCATTTAAAAGCCAGCAAAGAATAACTAAAAGATTAATTAAGAAGGGGAAGATAGATTATGAAAGTAAACTAGCAAAAAATATAAAAACAGAGAGCAAGAGTTTCTACAGTTATATAAAAAGAAAAAGGGTGGCTAAAGTGAATGTTGGTCCCTTAGAGGACGAGACCGGGAAATTAGTAGTGGGGAACACGGAGATGGCAAATACGCTCAACAAATATTTTGTATCAGTCTTTACAGTCGAGGATACTAAAAATATCCCAACACTGGACAAACGAGCGGCTATAGGGGGGAGGAGCTAAACACGATTAAAATCACTAAGGATATGGTACTCGGTAAGATAATGGGACTGAAGGCGGATAAATCCCCTGGACCTGATGGCTTACATCCTAGGGTCTTGACAGAAGCAGCGGTAGGGATTGCGGATGCATTCGTGGTAATTTTCCAAAACTCCCTGGATTCGGGAAAGGTCCCGGCAGAGTGGAAAACTGCTAATTTAACGCCCTTATTTAAAAAGGGAGGTAGTCAAAAGGCTGGAAACTATAGTCCAGTTAGCCTAACATCTGTGGTTGGTAAAATGTTGGAGTCCATTATTAAGGAAGCAGTAACAGGACATTTGGATAAGCATAATTTAATTGGACAGAGTCAGCATGGTTTTATGAAGGGGAAATCATGCTTGACAAATTTGCTCGAATTCTTTGAGGACGTAACAAATAGGGTGGATAAAGGGGATCCAGTGGATGTGGTATATTTGGACTTCCAAAAGGCATTTGATAAGGTGCCACACAAAAGATTACTGCACAAGATAAAGAATCACGGGATTGGGGGTAATATACTGGCAAGGGTGGAAGAACGGCTATCTAACGGAAGGCAGAGAGTTGAGATAAATGGTTCATTCTAAGGTTGGCAATCAGTAACTAGTGGTGTTCCGCAGGGGTCAGTGCTGGGACCCCAACTTTTTACAATCTATATTAACGATTTGGAGGAGGGGACCGAGTGCAACGTATCCAAGTTTGCCGACGATACAAAGATGGGAGGGAAATCAGTGAGTGAGGAGGACATAAAAATCCTGTAAAAAGGACATAGACAGGCTAAGTGAGTGTGCGGAAATTTGGCAGCTGGAATATAATGTTGGAAAGTCTGAGGTTATGCACTTTGGCAGAAAAAAATCAAAGAGCAAGTTATTATCTAAATGGAAAGAAACTGCAAAGTGCTACAGTACAAAGGGATCTGGGGGTCCTGGTGCATGAAACACAGAAGGTTAGTATGCAGGTACAGCGGTCGATCAGGAAGGCCAATGGAATCTTGGCTTTTATTGCAAGGGGGATGGAGTATAAAAGCAGGGAAGTCTTGCTTCAGCTATACAAGGTACTAGCTGATAAGGGAATTAAGGGTTATGGGGATCGGGCAGGGAGGTGGACGTAAGTCTAGGTTCGGATCAGCCATGATCCCATTGAATGATGGAGCAGGCCCGAAGGGCCATATGGCCTACTCCTGCTCCTACTTCTTATGTTCTTATGTATTAGGGGCCAAAGTGGTAATCTGTGTGTTGAGCCGGAAGATGTGGGTGAGGTTTTAAATGAATATTTTGCCTCTGTGTTCACTATTGAGAAGGACGATGTTGACATAGAAATCAGGCAGGGCGATTGTGATATACTTGAACAAATTAGCATTGAGAAGGAGGAGGTACTAGCGGTTTTAGCGGCCTAAAAAGTAGATAAATCCCCAGGCCCAGACGAGATGTATCCCAGGCTGCAGTGTGAGGCAAGGGAGGAGATTACAGGAGCTTTGACACAAATTTTCTGAGCCTCTCTGGTCATAGGGGAGGTGCCAGAGGACTGGAGAACAGCTAACGGAGTACCATTATTCAAGAAGGGTACTAGGGATAAACCAGGGAATTACAGGCCAGTGAGCTTAACATCAGTGGTCGGGAAATTATTTGCAAAAATTCTGAGGGACAGAATTAGTCTACACTTGGAAGGGCACGGATTAATCAAGAATAGTCAGCATGGCTTTTTAAGGGAGAAATCATTTCTAACAAAATTGTTTGAATTTTTCGAGGGGTTGACTAGGTTTGTGGATGAGGGTAGTGCAGTTGATGCAGTCTACATGGACTTCAGTAAGGCTTTTGACAACATCCCACATGGGAGACTGGTCAAGAAGGTAAGAGACCATGGGATCCAGGGCAATTTGGCACATTGGATCCAAAATTGGTTTCGTGGCAGGAGGCAGAGGGTGATGGTCGAAGGTTGTTTTTGTGACTTGAAGCCTGTGTTCAGTGGTGTACCGCAGGGATCGGTGCTGGGTCCTTTGCTGTTTTTATTGTACATTAATGATTTAGATATGAATGTAGAAGGTATGATCAGTAATTTCGCAGATGACACGAAAATTGGTGGGCTGGTAAATAGCGAGGAGGGAAGCCTCAGACTACAGGACGATATAGACGGGTTGGTTTGATGGGCAGAAGAGTGGCAAATGGAATTTAACCTTGAAAAGTGTGAAGTGATGCATTTTGGGAGGACTAACAAGGCAAGGGAATAGACAATCAATGGTCGGACCCTAGGAAGGACAGAGGATCAGAGGGACCTTTATGTGCAGGTACATACAGCCCTGAAGTCAGCTGGACAGGTAGATAAGGTGGTTAAAAAGGCATTAGGGATACGTGCCTTCATTAGCCGAGGCAAAGAATATAAGAGCAGGGAGGTTATGATGGAAATGTACAAAATGCTAGTTCGGCCACAGCTAGAATACTGTGTGCAGTTCTGGTCACCACACTTTAGGAAGGATGTGATTGCATTGGAGAGGGTGCAGAGGAGATTGACCAGGATGTTACCTGGGCTGGAGCGCTTCAGGCTGGGGTTGTTTTCCTTAGAGCAGAAAAGGCTGAGGGGGGACCTGATTTTTGTATACAAAATAATGAGGGGCATAGATAGGGTAGATAGAAAGGAATTTTCCCCTTAGTAGAGGGGTCAATAACCAGGGGGCATAGTTTCAAGGTAAGGGGCAGGAGGTTTAGAGGGGATTTGAGGAAAATCTTTTTCACCCAGAGTGTGGTTGGAATCTGGAACTCACTGCCTGAAATGGTGGTAGAGGCAGGAACCCTCACAACATTCAAGAAGCATTGAGATGAGCACTAGAAACGCCATAGCATACAAGGCTACGGACCAAGTGCGGGAAAATGGGCATAGAATATATAGGGCTTGATGGCCGGCGCGGACACAATGGGCCGAAGGGCCTCTTTCTGTGCTGTATAATTATGACTATCGATGACTCTATGACAGCGCATGATTTCAAAGTTTGAAAATGACAAAACTCGGAAATGTAAATAAACAGTGAGAATGATAGTAACAGACTTCAGGAGGACGCAGACAGTCTGGTGAAATGGGCAGCCACATGGCAGATACAATTTAACACAGAGAAGGGTGAAGTGATCCATGTTGGTAGGAAGCATGAGCAGAGGTAATATAAACTAAACGGTACAATTTCAAAGCGTGTGCACGATCAGAGAGATCTGGTGTGTACTTACACAAATCTTTGAAGGTGGCAGGACAAGTAGCGATGGCTATTAATAAAGCATACGGAGTCCTTGGCTTTACAAACAGAGACACAGAGTAACAAAATCCAGGTAGAAATGTTAACCTATTAAAAAGCATTGGTTAGACCCCAGCTGGAGTATTGTGTCCAATTCTGAGCACCACCCTTTGGCAAGCATGTCAAGGATTAGAGAAGGTGCAGAGGAGATTTACCGGAATGGTACCAGGGATCTGGGACTTCAATTACGTGGAGAGTCAGGAGAAGCTGGGATTGCTCTTTTTAGAGCAGCGAAGGTTAAGAATCACAGAATTGTAGAATCATAGAAATTTACGGCACAGAAGGAGGCCATTTGGCCCATTGTGTCTGCGCCGGTCGAAATAGAACTATCAGCTTAATCCCACTTTCCAGCTCTTGGTCCGTAGCCCTGTAGGTTATGGCACTTCAAGTGCATATCCAAGAACGTTTTAAATATGATGAGGGTTTCTGCCTCTACCAACCCTTTCAGGCCTTGAGTTTCAGACCCGCACCGACCTCTGGGTGAAAAAAATTCTCCTCATCTCCCGTCTAATCCTTCTACCAATTACTTTAAATCTATTCCCCTTGGTTATTGACGTCTCTGTCAGGGGAAATAGGTGCTTGCAAACCACTCTATCTAGGCCCCTCATAATTTTATACACCTCAACTTAATCTCCCCTCAGCCTCCTCTGTTCCAATGTAAAGAACCCCAGACTATTCTCCAGTCTTGGCAGCATCCACGTAAATCTCCTCTATAATGTCTCAAATGCAATCGCATCTTTCCTGTAATGTTTTGAACAAAATTGTACGCAGTATTCCAGCTGTGGCCGAATTGGTGTTTTATACAGTTCTAGCATAAACTCCCTGCTTTTATATCCTATGCTTCAGCTAATAAAGCAACGTATTGGTGGACAAGGGTGGAAATATGAGGAGAGGTTGAGCAGATTGGGACTGTACTCATTGGAGTTCAGAAGAATGAGAGGCGATCTTATTGAAACATATAAGATTGTGAAGGGGCTTGATCGGGTGGATGCGTTAAGGATGTTCCCAAGGATGGGTGAAACTAGAACTAGGGGCATAATCTTAGAATAAGGGGCTGCTGTTTCAAAACTGAGATGAGGAGAAACTTCTTCACTCAGAGGGTAGTAGGTCTGTGGAATTTACTGCTTCAGGAAGCTGTGGAAGCTACATCATTAAATAAATTTAAAACAGAAATAGACAGTTTCCTAGAAGTAAAGGGAATTAGGGGTTACGGGGAGCGGGCAGGAAATTGAACATGAGGCTGAGTTCGGATCGGTCAAGGCCCTGTTGGTGGTGGAGCGGGCCCAGGGGCTGAGTGGCCGGGTCCTGCTCCTAATTCTTGTGTTCTTTAGAATTGAGGTTAGGATCAGATCAGCCATGATCTTATTGAATGGCGGAGCAGGCTCGAGGGGACGATTGGCCTACTCCTGCTCCTGCTCCTATTTCTTATGTTCTTATGTTCTTATCCCACATGCCTTTTTAACTACCCTATCTACATTTCCTGATAGTTTTAGAGATATGTGGAAATGTACTCCAAGTTCCCTCTGTTCCACTGCACCTCTCAGTATCCTACCATTTATTGTGTATTCCTTTTATTTAGCGCGCCACAAATGCATTAGCTCACACTTCTCCGAAATGAAGTCCATTTGCCATTGTTATGCCCACCTGACCAGTCCATTGATATCTTTTTGCAGTCTACAGCTTTCTTCCTCACTATCAACCACACGGCCAATTTTTGTATCATGTGCAAACTTCTTCATCATGGCCCCAACACTGAAGTCTAAATCATTGATATGTACCACAAATAGCAGGGGACCTAGTACTGAGCCCTGTGGAACCCCACTGGAAACAACCTTCCAGTCACAAAGAACACCCGTTGACCATTACGACATTTGCTTCCTGCCACTGATCCAATTTTGGATCCAACTTGCCACTTTCCCTTGGATCTAATGACCAACCTGTCATGTGGGACCTTGTCAAAGTCCTTACTAATATCTACGTGGACTACATCAAATGCACTCCCCTCATCGACCCTCCTCATTACCTCCTCAAAAAATTCAATCCATTTAGTCAGACACGAACTTTCTTAACATAACCATGCTGACTGTCCTTGATTAATCTGTGCCTTTCTAAATGCCGATTTATACTGCCCCTCAGAATTTTCCTATATTTTTTCCACCACCAAGGTTAGACTAACTGCCCAGTAATGACTCGGTCTATCCCTTTCTCCCTTTTTTAAGCAATGGTACAACGTTAGCAGTCCTCCAGTCCTCTGGCAACACGCCTGTAGCCAGAGAGGATTGGAAAATGATGGTCTGAGCCTCCGCTATTTCCTCCCTTAAAAGACTGAGATACATTTCATCCGAGCCTCGTGATTTATCTACTTTCAAAGATGCTGAACCCCTTAATGTTTCTTCTCTCACTATCTTTGTCTCATCTAATATTCCACACAACTCCTCCTTAACTACAATGTCTGCATCGTCTCACTCTTCTGTGAAGACAGACCCAAAGTATTTATTGAGAACCATATCCACGTCTTCCGCCTCTACACACAGGTTAACTTTTTGGTCTGTAATAGGCCAAACTCTTTCCTTAGTTATCCTCTTGCTCTTGATGTATGCATAAAATATATTTGGGTTTTCCTTGATTTTACGTGCCAATATTTTTTCATGCCATCTCTTTGCTTTCCTAATTTAATTTTTAATTTCACCCCTGCACTTTCTATACCCCTCTAGGCTTTCTGTAGTATTGAGCTCTCGGTATCTGACAAAATCTTGCCTTTTTGTTCCCTTATCCTACCCTGTATTCCCCTTGACATCCAGGGAACTCTAGATTTGGAAGTCTCTTCCTTTATCTTTTTGGGAATATATTTGCTCTGAGCCCTCACTATCTTCTCGTTGCATGCTTCCCACGGCTCTGCACTGATTTCCAATTAAGAAGCTGTTTGCAGTCCATTTTTCCTAAATCACATCTCAGCTCAGTAAATTTGGCCTTTCCCCAATTGAAAACTTTTAAACCTGGACTTTCTTTGTCCTTTTCCATTAGGGGAGATTTAGTGTAGATATTCCAGATTGTAATGGGTTTTGAAAGAGTAAGTAAGTCGGTTTCCAGAGGCAGTATGGTGGGTAACCAGAGGAAACAAATTTAAAGTAATTGTCAAAAGAACCAGAGGAGAGATGAGAATTTTCTTTACACAGTGAGATGAGATCTAGAATGCAGTGACTGAGAACGTGGTGGAAGCAGATTCAATAGTAAATTTCGAAAGGAAATGGGGTAATTAGATGAGGGGAATGTTCTATGGGGCTCTGATTAAAGAGTTTGACTGAATTGATAACTCTTTCAAAGAGATGGCATGGACACGATGGGCCGAATGCCCTCCGTCTCTGATGTACCGTTCTATGATTCTATGAGCAAGAGACAGAGAGAGAGAGAAGAGGGGGAGAGAGAGAAATAAAAATAGAGACTGAAAGACAGGGAGAGGTACAGAGGGAAAGTAGTTAACTTTAAAAGGGAAATTGGATAAATACCTGAAGGGGATCAATTTGCAGGACTATGGGAAAAGAGCAAGGGAATGGGACTAATTTCAGGGGTGAGGCCATGGTGGGATTTGAACATGAGGAGGAGAATATTTAAACCGAGTTGTTGCCGGATCGGCAGCCAATGTTGGTCAGTGATCACAGGGGTGATGGGTGAACGGGACATGATGTGTGTTAGGATAGGGGCAGCAGAGTTTTGGATGAGCTCTCGTTTACGGAGGCTTGTTATTGGGAGACCGGCCGGGGGAGCATTGGAATATTCGAGACTGGATTTAACAAAGGTACGGATGAGGGTTTATGCAGCGGAAGGGCTCAGGTGGAGCGGAGATGGGTGAAATTTTGGGGGTGGCAGTCGGCAGGAATGGTGATTCAGAAGATATGAGTTCAGAACTCAGCTCAGAGACAAACAGATCGCAGAGGTTGCAAACAGCCTGGTTCAGCCTCAGACATTGACCAG
This sequence comes from Squalus acanthias, assembly GCA_030390025.1. Classification (NCBI taxonomy): domain Eukaryota; kingdom Metazoa; phylum Chordata; class Chondrichthyes; order Squaliformes; family Squalidae; genus Squalus; species Squalus acanthias. Next base: position 1,719,367 of record JASTWF010000034.1, on the reverse strand, counting down.
GGAGGGGGACTGAATCGGTAGATAGAGAATGGAGTTTGTGACGAGGAATGAAGACAATGGCTTCGCTCTTCCCAAGATTTAAATGACAAAAACAGTAATACAGTGAAACGTGGTTTACAGATCTAATTTCTGGATATAGAGAGACTTACCAAGGACACCAACAGCAGCAAAGAATGAAGAATAGTAATACAGTTAGCAAAGGTTTGCAGGGTTAACAGCTGGACAGAGAGACTTGCCAGAACAACAACCGCAGCAAGGAGGGGAGAGTAAATGACACGAACAGTAATACAGTAAAACATGGTTAACAGAATAGCTGGATAGAGAGACTTACCAGGAACACCAACAGCAGCAAGGAGGGGATAGTAAATGTATTGGATAATCCAAAGTGCCAACTGTATCCGCCTGTCTAATGACATTCTATCATAATATTCTGAAAGATGGTCAATATCCGAGCTGAAACTCCTGCCCATTGTTGCAACATTCCAATCTACTGTTCTCAGATTCTGATCCATTGTTGTAACATTCCAATCTACTGTTCTCAGATTCCGACTCCCTCTCTGTGGAGCAGCGCGCTGATCCCTGTTAGTGCCGGAGGTGATGCTCTCACTGACACTATGGGATAACACATTGAAAGGAGTCCCTTATTAATAGAAGAGGGAAACCCTGCACTGATACAATTAGAGTCCATATAGACTGACATTAATTTCAGTCACTAAACAAACAACTTCAGTTACCCGTGGAGACTGACATTAATTACAGTCACTGAACAAACATCTTCAGTTAACCCCTTTCAATCCAACACTTTTTATACCACAGTAAAGTAGAACATTTATCTGGTCCGGATGGGAAGTATGAGGATTGCTGAGGGAAGGAATGGTGGAAATAGCGCAGGCTCTGGCCAGAATATTTTAATCCTCCTCGGATATGGGAATGGTGCCATAGGACAGGAGGGTTGAAAATGTTACACACTGTTTAAAAAAGGAGAGAGGGATTATCCCTGTAACTGCAGGCCAGTCAGCCTAACGTCAGTGGTGGGGAAAACTCTAGAGGCCATATTCACAGAGAAAAGTTTATGTCTTTGGAAAAAACATGGATTAATAAATGACAACCAGCACGGATATGTTAACGGCAAAGTGTGTCTGACAAACTTTGTTTTTTTTGATGAAGTAACGGAACTGGTTGATGAGGGTAGTGCGGTTGATGTTGTGTATATGGACATTCAAAATGCATTTGATGAAGTACAATTGAATAGACTTGATAGGACCAAAGGGACAGTGGCAGTGGGGATCTGACATTGGCTAAGGGACAGAAAACCGGGAGTAGTGGTGAACGGTTGTTGTTCAGACTGGAGGGAAGTGTACAGTGGTAACCCCCAGGGGTCGTTATTCGGACCACTGCTCTTTTTGATATATATTAATGATATAGACTTTTATATACACACAGAGCGGGATAGTAGTAGGCTTCAGGAGGACATAGACAGACTGGTGAAATGAGCAAAGTGATGAAATGTGCCGTCGAAAGTGCTTTTATGTGACACTTACTCACTAATAATCTTCTCACCGATGCCCAGTTTGAGTTCCGCCAGGACCACTCGGCTCCAGACCTCATTACAGCCTTGGTCCAAACATGGACAAAGGAGCTGAATTCCAGAGGTGAGGAGAGAGTGACTTCCCTTGACATCAAGGCAGCATTGGATTGAGTGCGGCATCAAGGAGCCCGAGTAAAATTCTGTCAATGGGAAGCAGGGGGAAAACTCTCCACTGTCTCAAGTCATACCCGGCACAAAGGAAGATGGTTGTGGTTTTTGGAGGTCAATCATCACAGCCCCAGGACATCGCTGCAGCAGTACATCAGGGAAGTGTCCTCGGCCCAACCACCTTCAGCTATTTCATCAATGACCTTCCCTCCATCCTATGGTCAGAAGTGGGGATGTTCGCTGATGATTGCTCAGTATTCAATTCTATTCACAACTCCTCAGATAATGAAGCAGTCCATGCCCTCATGCAGCAAGACCTGGATGACATTCAGCCTTGGGTTGATAAGTGGCAAGTAATAATCACACGAAACAAGTGCCAGGCAATGACAATCTCCAACAAGAGCCACATCCCCTTAACATTCAATGGAATTACCATCGCCAAATCCGTCACCATCAGTATCCTGGGGGTTTCCATTGACCAGAACCTTAGCTGGACCAGCCACATAAATACTGTGTCTAACAGAGCAGGTCAAGGCTGAGAATTCTGCGGCGAGTGTCTCACCTCCTGACTCCCCAAATCCTTTCCACCATCTACAAGGCACAAGTCAGGAGTGTGATGGAATACTCTCCACTTGTCTGGATGAGTGCAGCTCCAACAACACTCAAGAAGCTCGACATCATCCAGGACAAAGCAGCCGACTTGATTGGTACCCATCCATCACCATAAAGGGGTAGAGAGGGTGGTAAAAAGGGAGGGGGTCGCGGTATTGATTAAAGAAACTATTACAGCTGTGAGGAGTGATGATATGTTGGAGCGATCATCAAACGAGTCCATATGGCTCGAATGGAAAAACAAAAAAGGGGCGACCACACTGCTGGGAGTGTACTCTCGACCCCCAAACAGTGAGAGGGAGATAGAAGAGCAAATATGTCGACACATTTCTGAGAAGTGCAAAAACTATAGGGCAGTAATAGTAGGAGTTTTGAACTACCCCAATATTAACTGGGATAAGCTGGGATAGTTTTCCTTGGAACAAAGGAGGCCTGCTCCTGCTCCTATTTCTTATGTTATGTTCTTAAACATTCACTCCCTCCACCAGCGGCGCACCGTGGCTGCAGTTTGTACCATCTACAAGATGCACTGCAGCAACTTACCAAGGTTTCTTCGCCAGTACCTCCCAAACATGCAGCCTCTACCACCTAGAAGGACAAGGGCAGCAGGAGCATGGGAGCACCATCACCTGTAACTTCTCCACCAAGTCACACACCATCCTGACTTGGAAGTATATTACCATTCCTTCATTGTCGCTGGGTCAAAATCCTGCAACTCCCTCCATAACAGCACTGTGGGAGCGCCTTTCCATCACCGACTGCAGCGGTTCACCATCACCTTCTCAAGTGCAACTAGGGATGGGCAATAAATGCAAGGCCTGCCAGCGATGACCACAGCCCATGAATGAATAAAAAAGAACAAAATAGATGGCAGATGAAATTCCATAAATTGCATAGATTTTAGAACGTTTCCCGCGGATTGGAATGTAGCAAATGTAACCCCAATATTTAAGAAAGGAGGGAGAGAGAAAACGGGGAACTACAGACCTCTTTTCCTGACATCAGTAGTAGGGAAAATGCTAAAATATATTGGCCCAGAAATTGATCTCGCTCTGTTCCCGCGGGGGTAAGCCTTCCCCGCGATGTCTCACCTCGCTTATGCTTTTTCAGATCCAGCTCGCACGAACTTGATGTTCCAGACATCAGCTGTGCTGGGCTTGCGTATCCCAGCGGCGTAGTGAATTCGTGCGAGCTGTGGGATCACGTGACTCAGTTAGAGCCAATGGCAGCACACCATCTTCCATTCATAAGTCTCACAGCATGGCTGTGAGACTTATGAATCTTACACACCCCCAAAATAACAGCTAAACCTCAATTAAATTTAAAAAAAAACCCATCACATTAATAAAATAAGTATAGTTAATTAAATTAACCATTTTAAATAAAAAATTAAATTTTTGAAAAAATTTAAAATCTTTTAAAAAGTTATAAAAATAAACTTACCTGTCTTTAAAGTCTATAAAAAAGATATACCTGTAAAAAAAAATTCAAAAAAATACTTAATTCACTACTTACCTTCTTAAAAGCGGGTCTTACTCCTCCTTTTTACATTTCCAAAATCTTCCCTACTTACCTGCGCGTCCAAAGCATGAAGTGCACAGCGTGCGCGCAGCCTGTAGCGCGCATGCGATGCACCCAGGCCCCGCCCCCTTTTCAGAAGAGCAATTGCCGGTTTTCAGCGCATGCGCAGGGCATGCAGAAAACCGGCAATTGCAGTGGGAATACGCGAGAGTATGCAGTGCGTACTCTCGCGTCCCGGGATCAATTTTCGGCCCATTAAGGACGTAGTAACAGGGCACTTAGAAAATTAAAATGGGATTGGGCAGAGTCAACACGGATTTATGAAAGGGAAATCGTGTTTGACAAATTTGTTTTTTGAGGTTGTAACTAGCAGAACAGATAAGGGGGCGACAGTAGATGTGGTGGATTTGGATTTTCAGAAGACATTCTATAAGGGGCCGCACAAGAGGTAATTAAACAAAATGGGATTGGGGGTAATATTCTAGCATGGGTTGAGGATTGGTTAACGGACAGAAAACAGAGAATAGCAATAAACGAGTCATTTTCGGTTTGGCAGGCTGTAACTAGTGGGATACCGCAAGAATCAGTGTTTGGGCCACAGCTATTTACGATATATATCAATGATTTGGATGAGGGGATCAAATGCAATATATCCAAGTTTGCTGATGATAAAAAGCTGTGTGGGAATGTAAGTTGTGAGGAGGATACAAGGAGGCTTCAAGGGGATACAGAAAGGCTAAGTGAATGGGCAAGAACATGGCAAATGGAATATAATGTGGAGAAATGTGCAGTTAGGAAAAATAGTAAAGCAAGGTATTTTTTAAATGTTGAGAGATTGGGAAATGTTGGTGTTCAGAGGGACCTGGGTGTCCTTGTACATGAATCACTGAAAGGTAACATGCAGGTACAGCAAATAATTAGGAAAGCAAATGGTGTGTTGGCCTTTATTACAAGGGGAATTTGAATATAAGAGTAAAGACGTCTTACTGCAATTATATAGGGCCCTGGTGAGACCACACCAGGAGTACTGTGTACAGTTTTGATCTCCTTACATAAGGAAGGATATAATTGCCAAAGAGGGAGTGCAACGAAGGTTCACCAGACTGGTTCCTGGGATGGGGGGATTGTCCTATGAGAACAGCTTGACTAGACTAGGCCTATGTTCTCTGGAGTTTAGAAGAATGAGATGTAATCTCATGGAACTATATAAAATTCTTAGAGGGCTTAACAGGGTAGATGCAGGGAGGATGTTTCCCCAGGCTGGGGAGTCTAGAACAAGGGGTCACAGTCTCAGCAAAAGACGTCGGCCAGTTAGGTCCGAGATGAGGAGAAAATCCTTCACTCAGAGGGTGGGGAATCTTTGCAATTCTCTACCCCAGAGGGCTGTGAAGGCTCAGTCGTTGAGTATATTCTAGACAGAGATTGAAAGATTTTTGAATGTTAAAGGAATCAAGGGATATGGGGATAATTCAGGAAAGTGGAGTTGAGGTAGAAGATCAGCCCTGACCATATTGAATGGCGGAGCAGGATCGATGAGCCAAATGGCCTACTCCTGCTCCTATTTCATATGTTCCTATTTTCTAACTCTCAATATCTATCCCTGTCTTTCTCTTCCCTCTGCCTCTCTCAGCCTGACTGTCTCTCTCTGGCTGTCTGTGGTTCTCCCCCTGACTTTCTGTCTCTCTATTTTTATCTCTCAATCTGCCCACTCTCTTTGTTTCTATTTCTCTCTTTGTGTCTGTCTGACTCTCTCTATGGCCCGCTGAATGAACCTCCCAATGTCTCGCTCTATGTTTCAGTCAATGTCTCTCTCGATGTCCCTCTCAAAGTATCCCTGATTTTAATCACTCCACCATTGGTTGCCATGCCTTCAGCTGCCTGGGCCCGAAGCTCTGGAATTCTGTCCGTAAACCTCTCTGCCGCTCTCTCCTCCATCAAGACGCTCCTTAAAAATTACCTCTTTGACCAAGCTTTTGGTTATCTGCCCAAATATCTCCTTATGTGGCTCGATGTCAAATGTTGTTTGATAGCTCTCCTGTGAAGCGCCTTGGGACGTTTTACTACGTTAAAGGGGCTACATAAATATAAGTTGTTGTTGTTTTGTTTCGCTTATTACCAATTTAAGAATTAACAATTAACTTTCTCCCTTGTTTATTGGCGATCATACCCAATTTAACAATTAACTGCGGCAGTTTTACTCAGTGTAGTGGTTATCATACCCAATTTAACAATTAACTAACTGTTTTACTCTGTGTATTGGTTATCATACCCAATATAATAATTTACTAACTGTTTCACACTGTGTATTGGTTATCATACACAATTTAACAATTAACTGTGACAGCTTTACCCTGTGTATTAGTTATAATACTCAATTTAACAATTAACTGTGACAATTTTACAATGTGTATTGGTTATCATACCCAATTTAGCAATTCACTGTGACAGTTTTACCCTGCGTATTGGTTATCATACCCAATTTAACAATTAACTGTAAGAGTATTACACTATGATTTGGTTATCATACCCAATTTAACAATTAACTGACAGTTAAACCATGTGTATTAGTTAATTGTTAAATTGGATATGATAACCAATACACAGGGTAAAACTGTCGGCTATCTTACCCAAATTAACAATTAACTGACAGTTTTACCCTGTGTATTTGTTATCATACCCAATTTAACAATTAACTGTGACAGTTTTACCCTGTCTATTGGTTATCATACCCAATTTAACAATTAGCTGACAGTTTTACCCTCTGTATTGGTTATCATACCCAATTTAACAATTAACTGACAGTTTTACCCTGTGTATTGGTTATCACACTAAATTTAACAATTAGCTGACAGTTTAACCCTGTGTACTGGTTATCATACCCAATTTAACAATTAACTGAAAGCTTTACCCTGTGTATTGGTTATCACATCCAATTTAACACTAGCTGACAGTTTTAACCTGTGTATGGTTATCACACCAAATTTAAGAATTAACTGACAGTTTTACCCTGGGTATGGTTATCATACCCAATTTAACAATTAACTGAAAGTTTTACCCTGTGTATTGGTTATCATTCCAAATTTAACAATTAACTGTGACTGTTCTAGCCTGTGTATTTATTATCACACCCAATTTAACAATGTAGAAGGTTAAGGGCTGATCTGAGCGAAGTTTTCAGGATATTAAGGGGAACAGATAGAGTAGATAGCGAGAAACTATTTCCATTGGTGGGGATACTAGGACTGGAGGCACAGTCTAAGAATTAGAGGCAGTCCTTTCAGGAGTAAAATTAGGAAACACTTCGACACAAAGTGAGAGAAATTTGGAACTCTCTTCCACAAACGGCAATTGATGCTAGATAAATTGTTAATTTTAAATCGGAGATTTATTGCTTTTTGTTAACCAAAGTTATGAAGGGATATGGGCCAAAGGTGGGTTTATGCAGTCAGATCGCAGATCAGTCAATGATCGCATTGAATGGGGCCCAATCAAACAGTCCAAGGGCAGGTACAGCACGGGTTAGATCGAGAGATACAGACTAAACCTTCCTCTGCACTGTCCACTCAAACACTCGCAGAGCAGGTACAGCGCGGGTGACATGCAAAGCTCCCTCTAATACAGCATGTGCAGCGTACAGCTCCCTTGACACGAGCCAATGAAGCACAACAAGCTCGGGTACAGCATGGGATGAATACAGAATAAAGATCTCAGTACATGCAAGTGTCAAACACTCCCGGGTGAGGTACGGGCAAGATTTATCTCCGAGTTAAGCTCCGCTCAACTTGCCACATCAAAGGCCGAGCCTGACGGCAGATGTTGAACAGCTCCCAGTATCTGGTTAGACTCTGACCTCAGCAAAATCCTGGACTGATGGGATTCTCAGTACAGTTCCTCACCTTTCCAATCATTGTTGAATCTTCCCGTTTTATCCCGTCTCCGACACTGGGGTTCTCGATCCCACCAGATCTGCTCTGTGAACCCAGCGACATTTCTGCAGTCCCAGTCAGGGAGGCGATGATTCGACTTCTCTCTCTCCACCTTCCTGAGATATTGCTCACTCCCAGAGACTGTCAATAGAAAAATGATAAATATTAATTCCAGAATACAGGGGGAGCATTTTTGTGACCACAAATATATTCAATTTGATTATTTTTGCAATTAATCAGTGTGTTTGAATTACTTACTTTAATATTGAATAGTTCTTTTCTGTCCATTGCCCTGTTTATTGGGACTAAACTCACTCCCTGTGTCACCTGTCACTCCAGCTCCTCCCACACCGACATCCCACTGATGGGCTGTAACTAGGGGCGGGGCCCTGTCTCCAGGTGACATCACACAGCAGCTAGGAACGATGTCACAAAGCGGCCGGTGCCCCTCCCACTCGTGGTGACACAGGGTCACATTGACCAGGCTCTGCTCCTGGTGTGCAGTCTCACTGGGCATGAACACAGGGTGTACAATCAGCCCCGTCTCCGGGATTGAACCGGGATCCTGCCCTGCATCTCTACCGAGTTTTATTTCATCGGTGCAAAATGGGTGGCTGATTCACAATTACCCGGTTTGTACTATAGCACCTACTAAACGTCAAACTCTACCCCAGTATTTATTTTCTTCTCTACGTATCTGCTCCCTCACTGTCTCTGTCGCTCTCTCTCTCTCCACAGTGAGGGATCCGTCTGGGGCTGGGATCATACTGTGCGGAAAAGACCAGAATATCAGTCAGTCTCTCTTCCCGCTCCCACATCGTTACCTCTGGTGTCCCCCAAGGATCTCTCCTTGCCTCCCCTCCTATTTCTCATCTACATGTTGCCCCTTGGTGACATCATCCAGAAACACAGTCAGTTTCCACATGTACGCTGACGACACCCAGCTCTACCTCACTACCTCTTCTCTCGACCCCTCCACGGTGTCTAAATTGTCAGACTGCTTGACTGACATGAGCAAAAGTTTCTCCAAGTAAATATTGGGAAGACCGAAGCCATTAATCCCAGAATACAGGGGGGGGGGGGTGCATTTTTGTGACCAAATTTATATTCAATGTGACTATTTTTGCAATTAATGAATGTTTGAATTACTAACTTTATTATTGTATTGTTCTATTCTGTCCATTGCCCTGTTTATTGTGAAAACTCACTCCCAGTGTCAGCTGTCACTCCAGCTCCTCCCACACTGACATCCCACTGATGGGCCGTAACCAGGGGCGGGGCAGTGTCTCCAGGTGTCATCACACAGCAGCAAGGAGCAATGTCACAAAGCGGCCGGAGCCCCTCCCACTCGAGGGTCACAGGGTCACATTGACCAGGCTCTGCTCCTGGTGTGCTTTCTCACTGGGCATGTACACAGGGTGTACAATCATACTCGTCTCCGACCCCGCTCCCCTCATATGATGCGTACTGCTCCAACAACTCTCAAGAAGCTCGACACCATCCAGGACAAAGCAGCCCGCTTGATTGACAACCTATCCATCACCTTACACATTCACTCCCTCCACCACTGGCGTACCGTGGCTGCAGTGTGTACCATCTACAAGATGCACTGCAGCAACTCGCCAAGACATCTTCGCCAGCACCACCCAAACCCGCAATCTCTTCCACCTAGAAGGACAAGGGCAGCAGACGCATGGGAACCCCACCACCTCCAGGTTCCCCTCGAAGTCACACACCATCCTGACTTGGAAGTATATCGCCTATCCTTCCTCGTTGCTGCTTGAAAATCCTGGAACTCCCTACCAATCGTCTGCAGCGGTTCAAGAAGGCAGCTCACCACCACCTTCTCAAGGGCAGTTAGGGATAGGCAATAAATGCTGGCCTTGCCAGCGACCCTCACATCCCATAAACGAATAATAAAAAAGTGCTTCTGCTGCAGTTGCACTGAGGGCCGCGTATGCGCCCTGACCCCGCCCTGTCCAACATGGCGGCGCGGGGAAAAGTCCCGCCTTCCTTCACAAAGATGGCGGCCGGTTGCCGGGGTAACCCGGGCCTGTCGGCGGGGAGAAAGCCTTCAGCAAGTTGGCGGAGAGTCGCCCCGCGCGGCCGGGCCTGGCGCTGCGGCGCAAACACGAGGCCCCGCGGGGTTTTATTCGGGGCCTGAGGCCTAGGCCGGGTGTTTGTGAAGCTTCCCAGACCACGCGCCGCCTGTTCCTCCCCGGCCCCCAGAATCTCCTGCCGGCTCTGGAATCGTTTGTTAGGCCATTAGTACAACAGGAAATGCTCTGACGAAGTTAGCGTCCAGAAACGTTGTTAACGTTTCTCTGCCCGCTATGTTCCTGCTGCCGCCATTGCCTCGTCTGCACGACTCGTACTGCGCATGCTCGGAGCACTCCCCGGTCTCACGCCTGCGCACTGGACTCCTGTAGTCATTGATTGGGCACTTTCTGCCGCGCGGGGGATCGTGGGTAAACACACCGCCATTGAATTCCACAAAACAGAGAGCAGCTTTCCAGACTGGCAAAAGGTTGAAAGTGGTGTTCCACAGGAATCGATGCTGGGACCGCTGCTGTTCACAATTTACATAAACAATTTCTACTCGGGAATTTGAAGTACAATTTCAAAATTTGTCAATGATACCAAATTGGGAGGTACAGTTACTACTGATGAAGACTGTGACATAATGCAAGAAGACATTAATAAACTTGCAGAATGGAAGTGTAAATGGCGAATGAATTTCCAATATAGATAAGTGTGAGGTGGCGCCTTTTGGTAGGAAGAATAAGGAGGTCAGATACTGCTTTGAAAATAAGAGTATAAATGGGGTAGAGGGGCAATGCGATTTCGGGGTACAGATACACAGAACACTAAAAGTACCAATGGAGGTTAATAGGGCCATACAAAACAAAAAGCACCGGAGTTCATTTCCAGAGGGATAGAATTGCAAAGCAGGGAGGTTATGTTAAACTTGCACTGACCCTGGGTTAGATCATACTTGGAGTACTGTGAAAAGCTCTGGTCTCCATATTATTACGAGGGGCCCAATGGCCTACTCCTGCTCTTATTTCTTATGTTCTTAATATAGAGGCACTGGAGAAGGAGATTTGTAAGGATGATCCTAGAACTGAGAGGATATACTTATCAGGAAAGGCTGAACAGGCTGGGTCTCTTTTCTCTTGAAGAAAGAGAATGCTGATGGATGACCGGATAGAGGTCTTTAAGATTATGAGAAGGTTATAAAGGTGGTCGTGGAGAAAATGTTTCCACTTGTGGGAGTCCAAAACTGGAGATCATCAATAGAAGATAGTCACTAATAAATCCAATGGAGAATTCAGGATAAATTCTTCACCCAAAGAGAGTTGAGAATGTGGAACTCACTACCACAGGGAGTAGTGGAGGCGGATAGCACAGATGCATTTAAGGAGAAGCTAGATAAACACATGAGGGAGAAAGGAATATAAGGTTATGCTAATAGAATTAGATGAAGAGGGGTGAGAGGAGGCTTGTGTGGGGAATAAACACCGGCACAAACCAATTGGGCAGAATAGGTCAGAGGCAGAGTAAATCTACCCCAACACTGCCCCATCAAACTCTCCCAGGACAGGCACAACACGACTTAGACACAGTGTAAACCTCCCTCAGCACTGTCCCATCAAACACTCCCAGGGCAGTTTCAGCAAAGGTTAGATACAGAGTAAAGGTCCCTCTACACTGGCCCAACAAACTCTCACAGGGCAGGTACAGCACAGGTTAGATACAGAGTAAAGGTCCCTCTACACTGACCCATCAAACACTCTCAGGGCAGGTACAGCACAGGTTAGATACAGAGTAAAGGTCCCTCTACACTGTCCCAGCAAACTCTCACAGGGCAGGTACAGCACGGGTTAGATACAGAGTAAAGCTCATCTCTGCACGGTCCCATCAAACACTCCCATGGCTAGTTCAGACCATGTTTGATACAGGGTAGAGCTCCCCCTGCACTGTCCCTTCAAAACCCGTCCAGGACAGGCTGATCACGAGTTAGACACAGAATAAAGCTGCATCAACACTGTCCCATCAAACACACCCAGGGCAGGTACAACACTGGTTAGAGACAGAGTAAAGCGCTCCCTGCACTGTCCCATCAAACACTCCCAGGGCAGGTACAGCATGGGTAAGATACAGAGTAAAGCGCCCCCTACAGTATCCCATCAAACACTCCCAGGGCAAGTACATCAAGGATTAGAATCAGAATAAAGCTCCCTCTACCATGTCCCATCAAACACACCCAGGGCACTTTCAGCACAGGTTAGATACAAAGTAATGCCCCCTCTACACTGTCCCAACAAACACTCCCAGGGCATGTTCAGAACATGTTTGACAGAGAGTAAAGTTCCCTCTAAACTGTCCCACGATACACTCCCAGGGCAGGTGCAGCACGGGTTAGATACAGAGTAAAGCTCCCTCTACACTGTCCCATAAAAGGACCTCAGGTCAGGTTCAGTCCATGTTTGAAACATAGAAAAATAGGAGCAGGAGTAGGCCATTCGGCCTTTCGAGCCTGCTCCGCCATTCAACATGATCATGGCTGCTCCTCTATCTCAGTACCAAATTCCCGGTCTCTCCCCATACCCCTTGATGCCTTTTGTGTCTAGAAACCTATCTACCTCCTGCTTAAATATATTCAGTGATTTGGACACCACAGCCTCTGTGGTAGAGAATTCCACAGGTTCACCACCCTCTGAGTCAAGATATTTCTCCTCATCTCAGTCCTAAATGACCTACCCCGTATCCTGAGACTGTGACCCCTCGTTCTAGACACCCCAGCCAGGGGAAACATCCTCCCTGCATCCACTCTGTCTGGCACTGTCAGAATGTTATACCTTTCAATCAGATGCCCACTCCTTCTTCTAATCTCTAGTGAATACAGGCCTAGTCGACCCAACCTCTCCTAAAACGACAGTCCTGTCATCCCAGGAAACAGTCTGGTGAACCTTCGCTGCACTCCATCTATGGCAAGTATATCCTTTCTTAGGTAGGGAGACCAAAACAGCACACAGTACACCAGGTGTGGTTCCACCAAGGCCCTGTATAACTGTAGTAAGACATTCTTGCTCCTGTACTCAAATCCTCTTGCAATGAACGCCAACATACCGTTTGATACAGAGTAAAGCTTCCTCTACACTGTTCCATCAAACCTGTCCAGGACAGGCACAACACGGGTTAGATACAGAGTAAAGCTTCCTCTACACTGTTCCATCAAACCTGTCCAGGACAGGCACAACATAGGTTAGATACAGAGCAAAGATCCCTCTACACGGTGGCATAGTGGTTAGCACTGTTGCCTCACAGCGCCAGGGAGTGGGTTCGAATCCGGCCTCGGGTGACTGTCTGTGTGGAGTTTGCACATTCTCCCCGTGTCTGCGTGGGTTTCCTCCGGGTGCTCCGGTTTCCTCCCACAGTCCAAAGATGTGCGGGTTAGGTTGATTTGGCTATGATAAATTGACCCTTAGTGTTAGGGGGATTAAATATGTGGGGTTACGGGGATAGGGTGGGATATGTGTCGGTGCAGTCTCGATGGGCCGAAATGGCCTCTATCTGCACTGTGGGGATTCTGTGATACACTGTCCCATCAAACACTCCAAGTGCAGATACAGCACGGTTTAGATAGAGAGTAAAGCTCCCTCTACACTATTCAATCAAATCGCTCCCAGGACACGTATAACACGGGTTAGATGCAGAGTAAAGTTCCCTCTTCACTGCCCCATGAAACACTCCCAGGACAGGTTGAGACCATGTTTGATAGTGGTAAAGCTGACTCTAGACTTTTCCCTCAAACTCTCCCAGGACAGGCACAACACGATTTACCTACAGAGTTAAGTGCCCTCTTCAATGTCCCATCAAACCCACCCACCCAGGGCATTTTCACACAGGTTAGAAACAGAGTAAATCTCACTCTACACTGTCTCATCAAACACAACCACAGGAGGTTAAGAATACGTTTGACACAGAGTAAAGTTCCCTCTACACTGTCCCATTAAACTCTCACAGGGCAGGTACAGCACAGGTTAGATAAGGAGCAAAGTTCATCTCTGCATTGTCCCATCAAATACTCCCCTGGCAGGTTCAGACCATGTTTGATATAGTTTAGAGCTCCCTCTACACTGTCCCATCAAACCCGGCCAGGGCAGGTACAGCACTGTTTGGATACAGCACTGGTTAGATACAGACTAAATCTCCCTGTGCATTGTCCCATCCAACACTCCCAGGGCAGGTTCAAACAATGATTGGTAAATAGTAAAAGTCTCACTACACTGTCACATCAAACAATCCCAGGGCAGGTACAGCATGTGTTAGATACAGAGTAAAGCTCCCTCTAAACTGTCTCATCAAACTATCCCAGGGCAGGAACAGCATGGGCAGCATGGGTTAGATACAGAGTAAAGCTCCCTCTAAACTGTCTCATCAAACTATCCCAGGGCAGGAACAGCATGGGCAGCATGGGTTAGATACAGAGTAAAGCTCCCTCTACAATGTCCCATCAAACATTTAAAGGTCATGTACAGCAGTGGTTAGCAACAGAGTAAAGCTCCCTCGATACTGTCCCATCAAACTCCCCCATGGCAGGTACAACACGGTTAAGATACAGAGTAAAACTTCCTTTACATTGTCCCATCAAACCCGTCCAGGACAGGTAGAACACGAGTTAGACACAGAGTAAAGCTGCATCAACACTGTCCAATTTAACACTGTCAGGGCAGGTACAGCACGGGTTAGATACAGAGTAAAGCTTCCTCTACACTGTCCCATCAAACACCCCCAGGGCATGTACAGCATGGGTTAGATACAGAGTAAAGCTGCCTCTACACTGTCCCATCAAACACTCCCAGGGCATGTACAGCACGGGTTAGATACAGAGTAACGCTGCCTCTACACTGTCCCATCAAACAACCCCAGGGGAGGGACAGCACCGGTTAGATACAGAGTAAAGCTCCCTCTACACTGTCCCATCAAACACTCCCATGGCAGGTTCAGTCCACGTTTGATACAGAGTAAAGACCCCTCTACACTGTTCCATCAAACACTGCCTGGGCAGGTTCAGAACAGGTCAGATAGAGTAAATCTCCCTCTGAACTGTCCCAGAAAAACACTCCCAGGGCAGGTTCAGACCACGTTTGATAGAGTAAAGCTCTCTCGACACTGTCCCATTAAAGCCATCCAGGACATGCAGAACACCAGTAAGACAGATTAAAACTCCCTCGACACTATCCCATCAAACTCTCCCAGAGCAGGTACAGCATGTGTTAGATACAGACTAAAGCTGCCTCTACAGTGTCCCATCAAACCCTTCCAAGACAGGCACAACACGAGTTAGACACAAAGTAAAGTTGCATCAACACTGGCCCATCAAACACTCCCAAAGCAGGTGCAGCATGGATTAGATACAGATTAAAGATCCGTTTACACTGTCCCATCAAACTCTCCCAGGGCAGGTAAAGCACAGGGTAGATACAGAGTGAACCTCCCTCTACAATGTAACATCAAACACTCTCAGGGCAGGTACAGCACGGGTTAGATACAGAGAAAAACTCTCTACACTGTCCCATCAAAAAATCCCAGGGCAGGTTCAGTCAATGTTTGGTACAGAGTAAAGCTCTGAAATGAATATTTTGCATCTGTGTTCACTGTGGAGAAGGACGATGTTGGCATAGAAATCAGGCAGGGGTATTGTGATATACTTGAACAAATTAGTATTGAGAGGGAGGAGGTACTAGCGGTTTTTGCGGACTTAAAAGTGGATAAATCCCCAGGCCCTGACGGGATGTATCCCAGGCTGCTGTGTGAGGCAAGGGAGGAGATTGCCGGGGCTCTGACACAAATTTTCAGAACCTCTCTGACCACAGGGGAGGTGCCAGAGGACTGGAGAACAGCTAACGTAGTACCATTGTTCAAGAAGGTAGTAGAATTACAGGCCAGTGAGCCTAACATCAGTGATAGGGAAATTATTGGAAAAATTCTGAGGGACAGAATTAGTCTCCACTTGGAGAGGCAAGGATTAATCAGTGATAGTCAGCATGGCTTTGTCAGGGGGAGATCATATCGAACCAATTTGATTGAATTTTTTGAGGTGGTGACTAGGTGTGTGGATGACGATAGTGCAGTTGATGTCGTCTACATGGTCTTCAGTAAGGCTTTTGATAAAGTCCCACATGGGAGTCTGGTCAAGAAGGTAAGAGGCCATGGGATCCAGGGCAATTTGGCACATTGGATTCAAAATTGGCTTAGTGGCATGAGGCAGATGGTGATGGTCGAAGGTTGTTTTTGTGACTGGAAGCCAGTGTCCAGTGGTGTACCGCAGGGATCGGTGCTGGGTCCTTTGCTGTTTGTAGTGTACATTAATGATTTAGATAAGAATGTAAGTTTGCAGATGACACGAAAATTGGTGGAGCGGTAAATAGCGAGGAGGGAAGCCTCAGACTACAGGACGATATAGACGGGATGGTTAGATGGGCAGAACAGTGGCAAATGGAATTTAACCCAGAAAAGTGTGAGGTGATGCATTTTGGGAGGACAAACAAGGCAAGGGAATACACAATGGTAGGATCCTAGGAAGGACAGAGGATCAGAGGGACCTTGGCGTGCATGTACATAGATCCCTGAAGGCAGCAGGACAGGTAGATAAGGTGGTTAAAAATGCATATTGGATACTTGCCTTCATTAGCCGAGTCATAGAAGATAAGAGCAGGGAGGTTATGATGCAGCTGTATAAAACGTTGGTTAGGCCACAGCTGGAATACTGTGTGCAGTTCTGGTCACCACACTATAGGAGGGATGTGATTGCATTGGAGAGGGTGCAGAGGAGATTCACCAGGATGTTACCTGGGCTGGAGCGTTTCAGCAGTGGAGAGAGACTGGACAGGATTGGGTTGTTTTCCTTAGAGCAGAGAAGGCTGAGGGGGGAACTGATTGAGGTGTACAAAATTATGAGGGGCATAGCTAGGGTGGATAAAAAGGAAATTCTTCCCTTCGTAGAGGGGTCAATAACCAGGGGGCACAGTGTCAAGGTAAGAGGCAGGAGGTTTAGAGGGGATTTGAGGCAAAACTTTTTCACCCAGAGGGTGGTTGAAATCTGGAGTTCACTCCCTTAAAGTGTGGTATAGGCAGGAACGCCCACAACATTCAAGAAGCATTTAGATGAGCACTTGAAACGCCATAGCATACAAGGCTACGGACCAAGTGCTGGAAAATGGTCTTGGAATAGACAGGGCTTGATGGCCGGTGCAGACACGTAAGGAGCGCACGTCAACCCAAGCACCCCACACACCCGTCCCTTCAACGACCGTCTGCCCCACCTGTGACAGAGACTGTAGGTCCCACATTGGACTCATCAGTCACCTGAGAACTCATTTTTAGTGTGGAAGCAAGTCATCCTCGTTTCCGAGGGACTGCCTAAGAAGACTCTGTGTATCCATCTGTGGAGTCCCTAAGTATATACCCACTCTGTGACACCATCTGTGGAGTCCCTAAGTATAGACCCACTCTGTGACACCATCTGTGGAGTCCCTAAGTATAGACCCACTCTGTGACACCCTCTGTGGAGTCCCTAAGTATAGACCCACTCTGTGACTCCCCCTGTGGAGTCCCTAAGTATAGACCCACTCTGTGACTCCATCTGTGGAGTCACTAAGTACAGACCCACTCTGTGACCCCATCTGTGGAGTCCCTAAGTATAGACCCACTCTGTGACTCCATCTGTGGAGTCCCTAAGTATAGACCCACTCTGTGACTCCATCTGTGGAGTCCCTAAGTATAGACCCACTCTGGGACACCCTCTGTGGAGTCCCTAAGTATAGACCCACTCTGTGACTCACCCTGTGGAGTCACTAAATATAGACCCACTCTGTGACTCCATCTGTGGAGTCCCTAAGTACAGACCCACTCTGTGACTCCATCTGTGGAGTCCCTAAGTATAGACCCACTCTGTGACACCCTCTGTGGAGTCCCTAAGTATAG
The DNA here is from genome assembly GCA_030390025.1 of Squalus acanthias. Taxonomy (NCBI): domain Eukaryota; kingdom Metazoa; phylum Chordata; class Chondrichthyes; order Squaliformes; family Squalidae; genus Squalus; species Squalus acanthias. The sequence continues at coordinate 1,701,619 of JASTWF010000034.1, read as the reverse complement.
ACCCACTCTGTGACACCCTCTGTGTGAGTTTGCGATTCATTCTGTTTCTGGCAGTCTCTGGTGCGGTGTATGAGTTTGCGATTCATTCTGTATCTGACAATCTCTGATACTGTGGGATCCCTTGCCTTGTCAGCACTTCCGAAACGCATAACCTCACAATTCTCCAGATTGAATTCCATTTGCCCCTTTTCTGCACAACTGACCAGTCCAGTGATTTCTTCCTGCATATATCATGCGTTATACACAGACTAAAGCTCCCATTAGACTGCCCAATCAGACAGTCAAAGGTCAGGTAAAGCACGGGTAAGATAGAGAGATGCAAAATAAAGCTTCCTCTGCAATGGACACCCAAAACACTCTCTGGGCAGACACGGAATGGGTGGCGGACAGAGTAAAGCTCCCACTAATTTGGTTCAGCCGAGCATGATGCGAGATGTTGACCAGCTCCCAGTATCTGGTTAGACTCTCACATTGGAAAAATCCTGGACTGATGGGATTCTCAGTAAAGTTCCTCACCTTTCCAATCATTGTTGAAGCTTCCTGTTTTAACCCTTTTCCGAAAATGGGGATCTCGGTCCCGCCGGATCTGCTCTGTGAACCCAACGACATTTCTCCATTCCCAGTCAGTGAGGCGATGATTCGACTTCTCTCTCTCCACCTTCCTGAGATATTGCTCACTCCCAGAGACTGTCAATAGAAAAATCATTCATATTAATCCCAGAATCTGTAAATGGAATACAGTGGGACTGTTTTTGTGACTGATTATATTTAATTTGACTCAACTCACCGCCAGTGTCAGCTGTCACTCCAGCTCCTCCCACACCGACATCCCACTGATGGGCCGTAACCAGGGTCGAAAACCTGACTCCAGGTGACATCACAAAGGAACCGGGAGCCAATCACACAGCAGCCGGGAATAATGACACAAAGCGGCCATAGCCCCTCCAAAGTCAACATGGATTTACAAAAGGTAAATCGTGTTTGACTAATCTACTGGAATGTTTTGAGGATGCAACTGGTAAAATAGATAAGGGAGAACCAGTGGATGTGGTGTATTTGGACTTTCAAAAGGCTTTTGATAAGGTCCCGCATAAGAGATTAGCGTGTAAAGTTAAGGCACATGGGATTGGGGGGCAAGGTATTGACTTGGATAGAGAACTGGTTGGCAGACAGAAAGCAGAGAGTAAGAATTAATGGGTCTATTTCCGAGTGGCAGGCAGTGACTAGTGGGGTACCGCAGGGATCGGTCCTTGGACCCCAGCTATTCACAATATATATTAAATGATCTAGACAAGGGACCTAGATGTAATATTCCAAGTTTGCAGACGACACAAAGCTGGGTGGGCGTGTGTGCTGTGAGGAGGATGCAGAGAAACTCCAGGATGATTTGGACAGGTTGGATGATTGGGCAGAAGCATGGCAGATGCAATATAACGTGGATAAATGCGAGGTTATCCACTTTGGTGTCAAAAACAGGAAGGCAGATTATTATCTGAATGGCAATAGATTGGGAGAAGGGGAAGTGCAACGAGAACTGGGTGTCCTTGTGCACCAGTCGCTGCAGGTAAGCATGCAGGTGCAGCAGGCGGTTAAGAAGGCAAATGGATGTTGGCCTTCGGAGCGAGAGGGTTTGAGTGCAGGAACAAGGATGTCTTGCTGCAGTTGTACAGGGCCTTGGTGAGACCACATCTTGAGTATTGTGAGCAGTTTTGGTTGCCTTATCTGAGGAAGGAGGTTCTTGCCATGGAAGGAGTTCAGCGAAGATTCACCACGCGGATACCTGGGATGGCAGGAATGACGTATGAGGAGAGATTGGTTCGATTTGGATTATACTCGCTGGAGTTTAGAAGAATGAGAGGGGATCTCATTGAAACTTATAAAATTCTGACAGGACTGGACAGACTAGATGCAGGAAGGATGTTCCCGATGGTCGGGGAGTCCAGAACCAGGGGTCACAGTCTAAGGATAAGGGGTAAGACATTTAGGACAGAAATGAGGAGGAATTTCTTCACCCAGAGAGTGGTGAACCTGTAGAATTCTCTACCACAGAAGGCAGTAGAGGCCAATTCATTAAATATATTCAAGAAAGAGTTGGATGTATTTCTTAAGGCTAAAGGGATCAAGGGATATGTGGAGAAAGCAGGGACAGGGTTCTGAATTTGGATGATCAGCCATGATCGCAATAAATGGCGGAGCAGACTCGAGGGGCCGAATGGCCTACTCCTGCTCCTATCTTCTATGCTTCTCCCACTCTAGAATACAGAGCTCCCTCGACATTACTCCGAAAATGTACCCCCACTTTATACCCATTGTCAGCATCGAGTGCTCCCAGGGCAGATACAATACAGAGCTCCCTCTACATTACCCTGAGAGTGTACCCCCACTTTATACCCAGTGTCAGCATCGTGCACTCCCAGGGCAGGTACAATACAGAGCTCCCTCTACATTACCCGGTGAGTGTACCCCCACTTTATACCCAGTGTTAGCATCCAGCACTCCCAGGGCAGGTACAATACAGAGCTCCCTGAACATTACTCCGAAAGTGTACCCCCACTTTATACCCAGTGTCAGCCACGTGCACTCCCAGGGCAGGTACAGTACAGAGCTCCCTCTACATTACCCTGACAGTGTACCCCCACTTTATACCCAGTGTCAGCATCGTGCACACCCTGAGCAGGTATAATACAGAGCTCCCTGTACATTACCCTGACATTACCACTGTTACTCCCTCCCGCTCCATACGATTTCTGCACTGACTCTGCTCCAGCTCGGGTTCCCCAGCCACAGTTCCTCTGCCGTTTGTTCCAGGTAGTCCAGGGTCCACTTTGCTGGACAGGTCACAGCGGGTTCGAGGAGTAGAGGAAGATTCAATAATGCCCGGGGTCAGTGGCCCTGTACCTACAATGCCCAGTGTCAGTGACACTGTACGCACAATGCCCAGTGTCAGTGTCCCTGTACCCACAATGCCCGAGGTCAGTGACTCTGTACTCACAATGCCCAGGGGCAGTGACCCTGTACCCATAATGCCCAGGGGCAGTGACCCTGTACCCACAATGTCCAGTGTCAGTGACCCTATACCCACAATGCCCAGTCTCAGTGACTCTGTACCCACATTGCCCAGGGTCAGTGGCCCTGTACCCACAATGCCCAGGGTCAGTGGCCCTGTACCCACAATGCCCAGGGTCAATGAACCTGTACCCACAATGCCCGGGGTCAGTGGCCCTGTACCCACAATGCCCAGGGTCAGTGGCCCTGTGTCTATAATGCCCGGGGTTAGTGACCCTATACCCACAATGCCCAGGGTCAGTGACCCTGTACCCACAATGCCCAGGGTCAGTGGCCCTGTGTCCATAATGCCCGGGGTCAGTGACCCTGTACCCACAATGCCCAGGTTCAGTGACTCTGTACCCACAATGCCCAGGGTCAGTGGCCCTGTGTCCATAATGCCCGGGGTCAGTGACTCTGTACCCACAATGCCCAGGATCAGTGACCCTGTACCCACAATGCCCAGGGTCAGTGGCCCTGTGTCCATAATGCCCGGGGTCAGTGACCCTGTACCCACAATGCCCAGGTTCAGTGACTCTGTACCCACAATGCCCAGGGTCAGTGGCCCTGTGTCCATAATGCCCGGGGTCAGTGACTCTGTACCCACAATGCCCACTGTCAGTGGCCCTGTACCCACAATGCCCAGGTTCAGTGACTGTACTCACAATGCCCAGTGTAAGTGGCCCTGTACCCACAATGCCCAGTGTCAGTGACTCTGTACCCACAATGCCCAGTGTCAATGACCCTGTGTCCACAATGCCCAGTGTAAGTGGCCCTGTACCCACAATGCCCAGTGTCAGTGATCCTGTACCCACAATGCCCAGGGTCAGTGACTGTACCCACAATGCCCAGGGTCAGTGACTCTGTACCCACAATGCCAAGTGTCAGTGATCCTGTACCCACAATGCCCAGTGTCAGTGATTCTGTACCCACAATGCCCGGGGTCAGTGGCCCTGTATCCACAATGCCCAGTGTCAGTGGCCCTGTACCCAGAATGCCCAGTGTCAGTGGCACTGTACCCACAATGCCCAGTGTCAGTGGCCCTGTACCCACAATGCCCAGTGTCAGTGACTCTGTACCCACAATTCCCGGGGTCAGTGACGCTGTACCCACAATGCCCAGTGTCAGTGACCCTGTACCAACAATGCCCACTGACATTGACTCTGTACCCACAATGCCCAGTGTCAATGATCCGGTGCCCACAATTCCCGGGGTCAGTGGCCCTGTACCCACAATGCCCAGTGTCAATGATCCTGTGCCCACAATGCCCGGGCTCAGTGACTCTGTACCCACAATGCTCAGTGTCAGTGACTCTGTACCCACAATGCCCAGTGTCAGTGACTCTGTACCCAAAATGCCCGGGATCAGTGACTCTGTCCACACAATGCCCAGTGTCAGTGACTCTGTACCTACAATGCCCGGGGTCAGTGGCACTGTACCCACAATGCTCAGTGTCAATGATCCTGTGCCCACAATGCCCGGGCTCAGTGACGCAGTACCCACAATGCTGAGTGGCCCGCGATGAACTCCATTGACCAATCGGCTTCACTGTCGGCCTGCGATGTGTCTGCCGTCGGCTCGGTGGCCAGTAACTCGACCCAGGTCCCCGACATCGCCAGGTCTGCCACAACGGGGGCTTGGGGTGTGAAAACAGGGCCCGAATCTGGGCAGGAAACACCCAGTCTCCATCACCAGCCTGTGCTGATTTGACCCTCTGCTCCATGGGGTGATCTTACCTCGCTGCTAAGCATGTCAAAGCCTTCAGTTCTCAACCTCCTGCATCTCCGCCAGCAGGTCGTCCATCTTGAACGTGTGGGGTGCGCGGGGCAGCAGCGGGCCATTCTGCTCAGTCACGAACTCCGAGACTAACTGCAAGAGAGTGAGGTGGCAATTAGACCCACACAATGATGGGTGACCACCCCTGAAATGTCCCCTCCCGGAGTGGTTTCTGAGATCCCCCACACACAGAGCAGGAAAGACCCAGGCTCCATCCCCGGCCTGTGCTGAGTTAGCCTGATCTCCCCCGGTGAGGGACTGTGACCCCCACACAAAGAGCAGGAAAGGCCCAGGCTCCATCCCCGGCCTGTGCTGAGTTAGCCTGATTCTCACCCGGTGAGGGACTGTGACCCCCACACACAGAGCAGGAAAGGCCCAGGCTCCATCCCCGGCCTGTGCTGAGTTAGCCTGATTCTCGCCTGCTGAATGGAGCCTGGACTACAGGCTGACACAATAACCATCTTTGTCCTCTCAGGCAGATCCCAGTGGCTTGGTGACCTGGAATATGGCATGGACTGGTTGGGCCGAATGGCCTGTTATCGTCAAAGAGACATTTTATAATTCTGAGGGAGAGGGATTGAGAGAGAGAGGCACCAGAGGCGTAAATATTATAATTAAAGTCATAGATTTGCATTACTGATTGATATTATTTATTATCTATTTCTAATAGCTCTTTAATGGCCATATAATTGGCAAATGAAATTTAACACAGATGAACCTGAGGAGTTACATTTTGGTAAGAAAAGTAGAGAGGTCACATATTACTTGGAAAATAAGAATCTAAATGGGATAGAGGAGCAAAGGAATCTCGGAGTGCAAATACACAAATCACTGAAAGTAGCGACACAGGTTAATAAGGCCATAAAAAGCAAACCAATCACTCGGGTTTATATCTGGAAAGGTAGAATTGAAAAGTAGTGAATTTATGCTAAACTTGTAATGAACCTTGGTTGGACCACACTTGGAAAACTGTGTACAGTTCTGGTCGCTGTATTCTAAAAAGGATAGAGGCACTGGAGAGGGTGCAGAGAAGATTTACATGGATAATACCAGAAAAACTAGGGTGACTTCGAAGTATGTCGCCGATCCTTCATCGTCGCTGGGTTAAAATCCTGGAACTCCCTACCTAACAGCACTGTGGGAGTACCATCACCACACGGACTGCAGCGGTTCAAGAAGGCGGCTCACCACCACCTTCTCAAGGGCAACTCGGAATGGGCAATAAATGCTGGCCTTGCCAGCGGCGCCCAGATCCCTTAAACGAATAAAACAAAATACATATCAGGAACGGATGAAAACGTTGGGTCTCCTTTCTCTTGAAGGCTGAGGGGTGACCTGATAAAGCTCTTTAAAATGAGGAAAGGTTTTGATGGAGTGGATACAGACAGAATGTTTCCACTTGTGGGGAAGAGCAAAATTAGAGGCCATCAATATAAGGTATCACCAATAAATCAATAAGGGAATTCAGAAGAAACCTCTTTACCCAGAGAGTGGTGAGAATGTGGAACTCCCTACCACAGGGAGTGGTTGAAGCGAATAGTATTGATACATTTAAGGGGCAGTTAGATAAGCATATGTGGGAGAAGGGAATTGACGGTTACGCTGATACAATTAGATGAGGTAAGACGGGAGGAGGCTCGAGTGGAGCATAAACGCTGGCATGGACTGTTTGGGTCGAATGGCCTGGTTCTGTGCTGTATACCCCATGTAATCCCCTGTTACAGAGTAAAGCTCTCATCAAATACCTCCAGAGCAGGTACAGTGGGTTAGATACACAGTTCAGCTGATCTACGCTGCCCCACCAAACAGTCCCAGGGCAGGTACACCACGGATTAGATACAGAGTAAAGCTCCCTCTACACTGCCCACCTAACATTCCCAGGGCAGGTACAGCACGGGTTAGATAAAAAGTAAAGCTCCCACTACACTGCCCCACCAAACACTCCCAGGGCAGGTACAGCACGGATTAGATACAGAGTAAAGCTCCCTCTACACTGCCCCACCAAACACTCCCAGGGCAGGAACAGCATGGGTTAGATACAAAGTAAAGCTCCCTCTACACTGTCCCATCAAACACTCCCAGGGCAGGTACACCACGGGTTAGATACAAAGTAAAGCTCCCTCTACACTGTCCCATCAAACACTCCCAGGACAGGTACAGTGGGTTGGATACAAAGTAAAGCTCCCTCTACACTGTCCCATCAAACACTCCCACGGCAGGTACAGCACAGGTTAAATTCAAAGTAAAGCTCCCTCTACACTGCCCACGAAACAGTCCCAAGGCAGGTACAGCACGGGTTAGATAAAAAGTAAACTCCCTCTACACTGTCCCATCAAACACTCCCAGGGCAGTTACAGCACGGGTTAGATACAGAGTAAAGCTCCCTCTACACTGTCCCATCAAAGACTCCCAGGGCAGGTGCAGCACGGGTTAGATACATAGTAAAGCTCCCTCTACACTGTCCAGAAAACTCTCACAGGGCAGGTACAGCACGGGTTAGATACAGAGTAAAGCTCCCTCTACACTGCCCCACCAAACATTCCCAGGGCAGGGACAGCACGGGTTAGATACAGAGTTAGCTCCCTCTGCACTGTCCCATCAAACACTCCCAGGGCAGGTACAGCACGGGTTCGATCCAGAGTAAAGCTCCTCCAATTTGGTTCATCAACACAACCAACTCTGATACATCATATGTTCAATGCAGCGTACAGTTCCCTTGACACTACCCAATGAAGCACAACCAGCTCGGGTACAGCATGGGGTCAATACAGAATAAAGATTTCACTACATGCAAGTGTCAAACACTCCCGGGTGAGGTACGGGCAAGGTTTATCTCCGAGTTAAGCTCCGCTCAACTTGCCACATCAAAGGCCGAGCCTGACGGCAGATGTTGAACAGCTCCCAGTATCTGGTTAGACTCTCACCTCGGCAGAATCCTGGACTGGTGCAATTCTCAGTAAAGTTCCTCACCTTTCCAATCATTGTTGAAGCTTCCCGTTTTATCCCGTCTCCGACACGGGAGGTCTCGGTCCCACCAGATCTGCTCTGTGAAACCAGCGACATTTCTCCAGTCCCAGTCAGTGAGGCGATGATTCGACTTCTCTCTCTCCACCTTCCTGAGATATTGCTCTCTCCCAGAGACTGTCAATAGAAAAATGATTCATATTAATCCCAGATCCTGTACCTGGAATACAGTGGGGCTGTTTTTGTGACTGGGATTGTATCTAATTTCATTATATTTGCAATTAATGTGTATTTGAATTACTTACATTACTATTCAATTGTTCCTTTCAGCCCTTTGCCCTGTTTATTGGGACTAAACTCACTCCCAGTGTCAGCGGACACTCCAGCTCCTCCCACACTGACATCCCACTGATGGGCCGTAACCAGGGGCGGGGCCCTGTTTCCAAGTGACATCACACAGGAGCAGGGATCCAATCAAAGAGCAGCCTGGAAAAATGTTAAAGTGGCCAAGCCCCTCCCAATCCCCCCGGGGCAGGTACATAACGAACATACGAATTAGGAGCAGGAGTCGGCCATTCGGCCCCTCAAGCCTGTTCCGCCATTCAATAAGATCATGGCTGATCTGATTACTCCACATTCCCATCCAACCCCCGATAACCTTTCAACTCCTTGCTTATCAAGAATCTATCTCCGTCAGCCTTAAAAATATTCAAAGACTCTGCTTCCACCGCCCTCTGAGGAAAAGAGTTCCAAAGACTCACGACCCTCTGAGAAAAAACATTCTCCTCATCTCTGTCTAAAATGGGCGCTCCATTATTTTTAAACAGTGACCCCTAGTTCTAGATTCTCCCACAAGAGGAAACATCCTCTCCGCATCCACCCTGTCAAGACCCCTCAGGATCTTATAGGTTTCAATCAAGTCACCTCTTACTCTTCTAAACTCCAGTGGATACAAGCCTAGCCTGTCCAACCTTTCCTCATAAGACAACCCGCCCATTCCAGGTATTAGTCTAGTAAACCTTCTCTGAACTGCTTCCAACGCATTTACATCCTTCCTTAAATAAGGAGACTAATACTGTACTCAGTACTCCAGATGTGGTCTCACCAATGCCCTCTATAACTGAAGCATAAACTCCCTACTTTCGATTCAATTCCCATCGCAATAAACGTTAACATTCTATTAGCTGTCCTAATTACTCGCAGTACCTGCATACTAACCTTTTGCGATTCATGCACTAGGACACCCAGAACCCGCTGCATCTCAAAGCTCTGCAATCTCTCACCATTTAGATAATATGCTTATTTTTTATTTTTTCTGCCAAAATGCACAATTGCACATTTTCACACATTATACTCTATTTGCCAGATCTTTGCCCACTCACTTAACCTATTTATATACCTTTGTAGCCTCCATATGTCCTCTTCACAATTACTTTCCTACCTATCTTTTTGTCATCAGCAAATTTAGCAACCATACCTTCGGTCCCTTCATCCAAGTCATTTATATAAATTGTAAAATGTTGAGGCCCCAGCATTATCCCTGTGGCACACTACACGTTACATTTGCTAAGCAGAAAATGACCCATTTATGCCTACACTCTGTTTCCGGTTAGCTAGCCAATCTTCTATCCATGCCAATATGTTACCCCCTACACCATGAGCTTTGATTTTCCGAAATAACCTTTGATGTGGCACCTTATCAAATGCCTTCTGGAAATCTAAGTACAGTACATCCAAGCTTCCCCTTTATCCACAGCATATGTTACTTCCTCAAAGAACTCCAATAAATTGGTTTCTCAAAGCCATGCTGACTCTGCCTGATTACCTTGAACTTTTACAAGTGCCCTGCTATAACGTCTTTAATAATAGTTTCTAGCACCTTCCCTAAGATAGGCGTTAAGCTAACTGGCCTGTAGTTTCCTGCTTTCTGTCTCCCTCCCTTTTTGAATAAAGGAGTTACAATCGCTATTTTCTAATCTAATGGAACCTTCCCCGAATCTAGGGAATTTTGGAAAATTAAAACCAACGCCTCAACTATCTCACTAGCTACTTCTTTTAAGACCCGAGGATGAAGTCCATCAGGACCCGGGGACTTGTCAGCCCGCAGCTCCAACAATTTCCTCAGTACTACTTCCCTGGTGATTGTAATTTTCTTGACTTCCTCCCTCCCTTCCATTTCCTGATTTACAGCTGTTTCTGGGATGTTACTTGTATCCTCTATAGTGAAGACCGATGCAAAATACCTGTTCAATTCAACTGCCATCTCCTTATTTTCCATTATTAATTCCCCAGACTCACTTTTTATAGGACCAACGCTCCCTTTGTTAACTCTTTTCTTTTTAGAATATCTATAGAAACTCTTACTATCTGTTTTTATATTTCTAGCTAGCTTTCTCTCGTACTCTAATTTTTCTCTCCTTATTAATCTTTTAGTAATTCTTTGCTGTTTGTTTATATTCTGTCCAATCTTCTGACCTGCCACCCATCTTTTCACCATTATATGCTTTTTTTTTTACGTTCGATACTATCTTTAACTTTTTTAGTTAACCACGGATGGTGGGTCCTCCCCTTGGAATTTTTCTTTCTCGTTGGAATGGATCTATTCTGTGTATTCTGAAATATCCCATTAAATGTCTGCCACTGCAGCTCTATTGACCTATCGCTTACTCTAGTTTGCCAGTTCACTTTAGCTAGCTCTGCTATCATGCCCTCATAATTGCCCTTATTTAAGTTAGAAAAAAACTAGTCTTGGACCAAATCTTCTCTCCCTCAAACTGAATGTAAAATTCAATCATATTCTGATCGCTGCGACCTAGGGGCACCTTCACTATGTGGTCATTAATTAATCTTATCTTGTTTCACAATACCAGGTCCACTATAGCCTGCTCTCTGGTTGGCTCCAGAACGTGCTGTTCTAAGAAACTGTCCCAAAAACATTCTATGAAATCCTCATCTAGGCTACCTTTGCCCATCTGATTTTTCCATCTATATGTAGATTAAAATCCCCCATGATTATTGCCGTACCTTTCTGACAAGCTCCCATTATTTCTTCCTTTATACTCCATCCTAGCATGTGGTTACTGTTAGGGGGCCTGTACACCACTTCCACAAGTGACATCTTGCCTTCATCATTTCTCATCTCTACCCAAACCGCTTCTACATCCTGGTTTCCTGAACTTAAGTCATCCCTCTATTGCGCTAATACCATTATTAATTTACAGAGCCACCCCTCCACTTTTTCCTAAATATCATGTACCCTTCAATATTCAGGTCCCAATGTTTGTCATCCTGCAGCCATGTCTCTGTAATGGCTATCAGATTGTACTTATTTAATTCTATTTGCGCCATCAGTTCATCTGTTTTGTTTCGAATGCTACGTGCATTCAGATACCGAGCCTTTAGTTTTGTCCTTTTATTATTTTTGTAACCTTTAGCCTTATCTGTTGATTTACTCTTAGATTTGTACTCTCTATCCCTTCCCGTCACGGTCTGTTTATCATTTCCCATATTAATACCTTTCTCTCTTGTCTTGTTTCTACTCTTTGAATTACCACATCTTCCCAGATTTGATCCCTGGCCCCCAATATTTAGTTGAAAGCTCTCTCTACCGCCCTAGTTATATGACTCGCCAGAACTCTGGTCCCAGCACGGTTCAGGTGAAGACCAACCCAACGGTACAGATCCCACTTTCCCCAGTACTGGTGCTAGTGCCCCAGGAAGCGAAACCAATTTCTCCCATACCAGTCTTTGTGTTACGCATTCATCTCTCTAATTTGATGGAACAGGGTAGAGGGAGCTTTACTCTGTATCTAAACCGTGCTGTATCTGCCCTGGGAGTGTTTGATGGGTATTTGTAGAGGGAGCTTTACTCTGTATCTAACCCGTGCTGTATCTGCCCTGGGAGTGTTTGATGGGTATTTGTAGAGGGAGCTTTACTCTGTACCTAACCCGGGCTGTACCTGCCCTGGGAGTGTTTGATGGGACAGTGTAGAGGGAGCTTTACTCTGTATCTAACCCGTGCTGTATCTGTCCTAGGAGTGTTTGATGGGTCTTTGTAGAGGGAGCTTTACTCTGTATCTAACCCGGGCTGTATCTTCCTGGGAATATTTGAAGGGACATTGTAGAGGAAGCTTTACTTTGCATCAATCCCTGTGCTGTACCTGCCCTGGGAGTGTTCGATAGGTCTTTGTAGAGGGAGCTTTAATCTGTACCTAACCCGTGCACTACCTGCCCTGCGAGTATTTAATGCGACAGTGATGAGGAAGCTTTACTCTTTCAAAAAAGTGCTGTACCTGCCATGGGGCTGTTTTATGGCACAATTTAATAGGGAGCTTTACTCTGTATCCAACCCGGGCTGTACCTGCCCTGCAAATGTTTGATGTCAGTTTCCAGCAAGCTTTACTCTACATCTAAACTGTTCTGTAACTGCCCTGGCACTTTTTGATAGGACAGTGTAAAGGGAGCTTTACTCTGTACCTTACCCATGCACTACTTGCCTTGCGAGTGTTAGATGGGACAGTGAAGATGGAGCTTTACTCTATATCTAACCTGTGCTGTACTTGTCCTGCGAGTGTTTGATGGGACAGTGTAGAGGGAGCTTTACTCTGTATCTAACCTGTGCTGCACTTGCCCTGGGAGTGTTTGATGGGACAGTGTAGAGGGAGCTTTATTCGGTATCTAACGCGGGCTGTACCTACCCTGGGATTGTATGATGGGATTCTGTAGAGGTAGCTTAAATCTGCATCTAACCCGTGCTGTACCTGGCATGGGATTATTTGATGGGTCTTTGTAAAGGCAGCTTTACTCTGTATCTAACCCGTGCACTACCTGCCCTGCGAGTGTTTGATGGGACAGTGAAGAGGGAGCTTTACTCTGTATCTAACCTGTGCTGCACCTGCCCTGGGAGTGCTCGATGGGACAGTGTAGAGGGAGCTTTACTCTGCATCTTACCTGTGCTGTACATGTCCTGGGAGTGTTTGATGGGACAGTGTCGAGGGAGCTTTACTCTGTATCTAACCTGTGCTGCACCTGCCCTGGGAGTGTTCGATGGGACAGTGTAGAGGGAGCTTTACTCTTCATCTTACCTGTGCTGTACCTAAACTGCGAGTGTTTGATGGGACAGTGGAGAGGGATCTTTAATCTGTATCTAACCCGTGCTGTACCTGCCCTGGAAATGTTTGATGGGACAGTGTAGAGGGATCTTTAATCTGTATCTAATCCGTACTGTAGCTGCCTGGGAATGCTTGTTGGGATAGTATAGAGAGAGCTTTACTCTGTATGTAACCCGTGCTGCACATGACCTGGGACTGTTTGATGGCATAATGTGGAGAGAGCATTACTCTGTATCTAACCCGTACTCAACCTGCCCTGGGAGTGTGCGTTGTGACAGAGTAGAGGAAGGTTTACTCTGTATCTAAACCTTGCTGTACCTGCCCTGGGAGTGCAAAAACGGGCAGTGTATTGTGCGCTTTACTCTATATCTAACCCATGCTGTACATAACCTGCGAGTGTTTGATGGGACAGTGCAGAGGGATCTTTACTAAGTATCTAACAAATGCTGTACCTGCACTGGGACTGTTTGATGGGACAGTGTAGTGGGAGCCTTATAACTCTTTATAACATTAGAATCCTTAATAAACATTTACAAAAGGTGTATAACGGGTTATTAAGGATTATAATGATTTATAAAGGGTCATGTCCCTTTATCATATTTTGCATCACTTTGTACCCCATTCAAATCACTTTATAATACTTTGTCAATCATTATAACACTTTATAAGCCTTTGTCGATCATTACAACCCTTTATATTCCTTAACAATTCATAACACTTTATATTCTATTATCAACCTTTATATATCATTATAATACTTTCTATTCATTTATAATAATTTATAACCCTGCATAATCCTTTATAACCCTTTATAAAGCGTCAGGATACAGCGTAGGGATGATGGGTCGGTACTCAAATTGGCAGGATGTGACTCCTGGTGTCCGGCAGGGCTGTGTTTTGTGGCCTCAGCTATTCACAATATTTATTAATGACTTCGGTGATGTCATAGAAAGACATATACCCAAATGTGCCGATGACACAAAGATAGGCAGCATTATAGGCAGTGTAGGTGAAACCATAAAATTACAAAGGGATTTTGACAGATTAAGGGAATGGGCAAAACTATGGCAAATGGATTTCAATGTAAGCAAATGTGAGGTCAATCACTTTGGACCCTAAAAGGAAAGAACAGGTTACTTTCTAAATGGAGAAAAGCTAAAAAGAGTGGATGTCCAAAGAGACTTGGGGGGTCCAGGTACATAGATCATTAAAATGTCATGGACAGGTACAGAAAATAATCAAAAAGGCTAATGGAAAGCTGGTCTTTATATCTAAAGGACTAGATTACAAGGGGGTAGAAGTTATTCTGCAGCTATACAAAACCCTGGTTAGACCACACCTGGAGTACTGTGAGCAGTTCTGGGCACCACACCTTAGGAAGGATATATTGGCCTTGGAGGGAGTGCAGCACAGGGATATCAGAATGATACCCAGACTTCAAGGATTAAGTTACGAGGAGAGATTAGGGTTCTATTCCCTAGAATTTAGAAGGTTAAGGGCTGATCTGAGCGAAGTTTTCAGGATATTAAGGGGAACAGATAGAGTAGATAGCGAGAAACTAATTCTATTGGTGGGGATACTAAGACTGGAGGCACAGTCTAAGAATTAGAGGCAGTCCTTTCAGGAGTGAAATTTGGAAACACTTCGACACACAAAGTGGGAGAAATTTGGAACTCTCTTCCACAAACGGAAGTGGATGCGAGATAAATTGTTAATTTTAAATCGGAGATTTATTGCTTTTTGTTAACCAAAGGTATGAAGGGATATGGGCCAAAGGTGGGTTTATGGAGTTAGATCGCAGATCAGTCAATGATCGCATTGAATGGGGCAACAGGCTCGAGGGGCTAAATGGCCGACTCCTCTTCCTATGTTCCTCAGTGTAGGATCCGTTGACTTGTTAGCCCTCCCCAAATGCATTACCTCACACTTCTCCGGATTGAATTCCATTTGTCACAATCTTCCTGCATGTAGCATAAGTTATACACAGAGTAAAGCTCCCTTTACACTGCCCAATCAAACAGTCCAAGGGCAGGTATAGCACGGGTTAGCTAGAGAGATACAGAGTAAAGCTCCCTTTACACTGCCCAATCAAACAGTCCAAGGGCAGGTATAGCACGGGTAAGATAGAGAGATACAGAGTAAAGCTCCCTTTACACTGCCCAATCAAACAGTCCAAGTGCAGGTATAGCACCGGTTAGATCGAGAGATAGAGTAAAGCTCCCTTTACACTGCCCAATCAAATAGTCCAAGGGCAGGTATAGCACGGGTTAGATAGAGAGATACAGAGTAAAGCTCCCTTTACACTGCCCAATCAAACACTCCAAGGGCAGGTATAGCACGGGTTAGATAGAGAGATACAGAGTAAAGCTCCCTTTACACTGCCCAATCAAACAGTCCAAGGGCAGGTACAGTACGGGTTAGAGAGAGAGATACGCAATAAAGCTCCCTTTAAACTGTCCAATCAAACAGTCCAAGGGCAGGTACAGCACGGGTGAGATAGAGGGATACAGAGTAAAGCTCCCTTTGCACTGCCCAATCAAACAGTCCAAGGGCAGGTAATGCACGGGTTAGAAAGAGAGATACAGAGTAAAGCTCCCTTTACACTGCCCAATCAAACAGTCCAAGGGCAGGTACAGCACCGGTTAGATCGAGAGATACAGAGTAAAGCTCCCTTTACACTGCCCAGTCATTCAGTCCAAGGGCAGGTATAGCACTGCTTAGATCGAGAGATACAGAGTAAAGCTCCCTTTAAACTGCCCAATCAAACAGTCCAAGGGCAGGTATAGCACAGGTAAGATAGAGAGATACAGAGTAAAGCTCCCTTTACACTGCCCAATCAAGTAGTACAAGGGCAGGAAAAGCACGGGTGAGATAGAGAGATACAGAGTAAAGCTCCTTTTACACTGCCCAATCAAACAGTCCAAGGGCAGGTACAGCACGGGTGAGATAGCGAGATACAGAGTAAAGCTCCCTTTACATTGCCCAATCAAATAGTCCAAGGGCAGGTACAGCACGGGTTAGATAGAGAGATACAGAATAAAGCTCCCTTTACACTGCCCAATCAAACAGTCCAAGGGCAGGTAATGCACGGGTGAGAAAGAGAGATACAGAGTAAAGCTCCCTTTACACTGCCCAATCAAACAGTCCAAGGGCAGGTATAGCACCGGTTAGATCGAGAGATACAGACTAAAGCTCCCTTTACACTGTCCAATCAAACAGTCCAAGGGCAGGTATAGCACCGGTTAGATCGAGAGATACAGAGTTAGCTCGCTTTACACTGTCAAATCAAAAAGTCCAAGGGCAGGTATAGCACAGGTAAGATAGAGAGATACAGAGTAAAGCTCCCTTTACACTGCCCAATCAAGTAGTACAAGGGCAGGTATAGCACGGGTGAGATAGAGAGATACAGAGTAAAGCTCCTTTTACACTGCCCAATTAAATTGTACAAGGGCAGGTATAGAACCGGTTAGTGAGAGAGATAAAGAGTAAAGCTCCCTTTACACTGCCCAATCAAACAGTCCAAGGGCAGGTATAGAAGCGGTTAGATCGAGAGATACAGAGTAAAGCTCCCTTTACACTGTCCAATCAAACAGTCCAAGGGCAGGTATAGCACCGGTTAGACAGAGAGATACAGAGTAAAGCTCCCTTTACACTGCCCAATCAAACAGTCCAAGGGCAGGTACAGTACGGCTTAGAGAGAGAGAGATACACAATAAAGCTTCCTTTAAACTGTCCAATCAAACAGTCCAAGGGCAGGTACAGTACGGCTTAGAGAGAGAGATACACAATAAAGCTTCCTTTAAACTGTCCAATCAAACAGTCCAAGGGCAGGTACAGCACGGGTGAGATAGCGAGATACAGAGTAAAGCTCCCTTTACACTGCCCAATCAAATAGTCCAAGGGCAGGTACAGCACGGGTTAGATAGAGAGATACAGAATAAAGCTCCCTTTACACTGCCCAATCAAACAGTCCAAGGGCAGGTAATGCACGGGTGAGATAGAGAGATACAGAGTAAAGCTCCCTTTACACTGCCCAATCAAACAGTCCAAGGGCAGGTACAGCACGGTTTAGATAGAGAGATACAGAGTAAAGCTCCCCTTACACTGCCCAATCAAATAGTCCAAGGGCAGGTACAGCACGGGTTAGATAGAGAGATACAGAATAAAGCTCCCTTTACACGGCCCAATCAAACAGTCCCAGGGCAGGTAATGCACGGATGAGATAGAGAGATACAGAGTAAAGCTCCCTTTACACTGCCCAATCAAACAATCCAAGGGCAGGTATAGCACGGATTAGATAGAGAGATACAGAGTAAAGTTCCCTTTGCACTGCCAAATCAAACAGTCCAAGGGCAGGTACAGCACGGTTTAGATAGAGAGATACAGAGTAAAGCTCCCTTTACACTGTCCAATCAAACAGTCCAAGGGCAGGTCTAGCACCGGTTAGATCGAGAGATACAGAGTAAAGCTCCCTTTACACTGTCCAATCAAACAGTCCAAGGGCAGGTATAGCACCGGTTAGATCGAGAGATACAGAGTTATCTCCATTTACACTGTCCAATCAAACAGTCCAAGGGCAGGTACAGCACAGGTTAGATAGAGAGATACAGAGTAAAGCTCCCTTTACACTGCCCAATCAAATAGTACAAGGGCAGGTACAGCACCGGTTAGATCGAGAGATACAGAGTAAAGCTCCCTTTACACTGCCCAGTCAAACAGTCCAAGGGCAGGTATAGCACTGGTTAGATCGAGAGATACAGAATAAAGCTCCCTTTACACTGCCCAATCAAACAGTCCAAGGGCAGGTATAGCACGGGTGAGATAGAGAGATACAGAGTAAAGCTCCCTTTACACTGCCCAATCAAATAGTACAAGGGCAGGTACAGCACCGGTTAGATCGAGAGATACAGAGTAAAGCTCCCTTTACACTGCCCAATCAAACAGTCCAAGGGCAGGTATAGCACTGGTTAGATCGAGAGATACAGAGTAAAGCTCCCTTTAAACTGCCCAATCAAACAGTCCAAGGGCAGGTAGAGCACGGGTTAGATCGAGAGTAAAGCTCACTTTACACTGCCCAATCAAACAGTCCAAGGGCAGGTACAGCACCGGTTAGATCGAGAGATACAGAGTAAAGCTCACTTTAAACTGCCCAATCAAACAGTCCAAGGGCAGGTATAGCACCGGTTAGATAGAGAGATACAGAATAAAGCTCCCTTTACACTGCCCAATCAAACAGTCCAAGGGCAGGTATAGCACCGGTTAGATCGAGAGATACAGAGTAAAGCTCCCTTTACACTGCCCAATCAAACAGTGCAAGGGCAGGTATAGAACCTGTTAGATCGAAAGATACAGAGAAAAGCTCCCTTTACACTGCCCAATCAAACAGTCCAAGGGCAGGTACAGCACCGGTTAGACCGAGAGATGCAGAGTAAAGCTCCCTTTGCACTGCCCAATCAAACAGTCCAAGGGCAGGTACAGTACAGGTTAGAGAGAGAGAGATACAGTGTAAAGCTCTCTTTACACTGTCCAATCAAACGATCCAAGGGCAGGTATAGCACCGGTTAGATAGAGAGATACACAATAAAGCTCCCTTTACACTGCCCAATCAAACAGTGCAAGGGCAGGTATAGCACAGGTTAGATCGAGAGATACAGAGTTAGCTCCCTTTACACTGTCCAATCAAACAGTCCAAGGGCAGGTATAGCACAGGTAAGATAGAGAGATACAGAGTAAAGCTCCCTTTGACACTGCCCAATCAAATAGTACAAGGGCAGGTACAGCACCGGTTAGATCGAGAGATACAGAGTAAAGCTCCCTTTACACTGCCCAGTCAAACAGTCCAAGGGCAGGTATAGCACTGGTTAGATCGAGAGATACAGAGTAAAGCTCCCTTTAAACTGCCCAATCAAACAGTCCAAGGGCAGGTACAGCACGGGTTAGATCGAGAGTAAAGCTCACTTTACACTGCCCAATTAAACAGTCCAAGGGCAGGTACAGCACCGGTTAGATCGAGAGATACAGAGTAAAGCTCCCTTTAAACTGCCCAATCAAACAGTCCAAGGGCAGGTATAGCACCGGTTAGATAGAGAGATACAGAATAAAGCTCCCTTGACACTGCCCAATCAAACAGTCGAAGGGCAGGTCTAGCACCGGTTAGATCGAGAGATACAGAGTAAAGCTCCCTTTACACTGTCCAATCAAACAGTCCAAGGGCAGGTATAGCACGGGTGAGATAGAGAGATACAGAGTAAAGCTCCCTTTACACTGCCCAATCAAACAGTCCAAGGGCAGGTATAGAACCGGTTAGAGAGAGAGATACAGAGTAAAGCTCCCTTTACACTGCCCAATCAAACAGTCCAAGGGCAGGTATAGAACCGGTTAGATCGAGAGATACAGAGTAAAGCTCCCTTTAAACTGCCCAATCAAACAGTCCAAGGGCAGGTATAGCACCGGTTAGATGGAGAGATACAGAGTAAAGCTCCCTTTACACTGCCCAATCAAACAGTCGAAGGGCAGGTATAGCACCGGTTAGATCGAGAGATACAGAGTAAAGCTCCCTTTACACTGCCCAATCAAACAGTCCAAGGGCAGGTATAGAACCGGTTAGAGAGAGAGATACAGAGTAAAGCTCCCTTTACACTGCCCAATCAAACAGTCCAAGGGCAGGTATAGCACCGGTTAGATAGAGAGATACAGAGTAAAGCTCCCTTTACACTGCCCAATCAAACAGTCCAAGGGCAGGTACAGCACCGGTTAGATCGAGAGATACAGAGTAAAGCTCCCTTTACACTGCCCAATCAAACAGTCCAAGGGCAGGTACAGTACAGGTTAGAGAGAGAGAGATACAGTGTAAAGCTCTCTTTACACTGTCCAATCAAACGATCCAAGGGCAGGTATAGCACCGGTTAGATAGAGAGATACACAATAAAGCTCCCTTTACACTGCCCAATCAAACAGTGCAAGGGCAGGTATAGCACAGGTTAGATCGAGAGATACAGAGTTAGCTCCCTTTACACTGTCCAATCAAACAGTCCAAGGGCAGGTATAGCACAGGTAAGATAGAGAGATACAGAGTAAAGCTCCCTTTGACACTGCCCAATCAAATAGTACAAGGGCAGGTACAGCACCGGTTAGATCGAGAGATACAGAGTAAAGCTCCCTTTACACTGCCCAGTCAAACAGTCCAAGAGCAGGTATAGCACTGGTTAGATCGAGAGATACAGAGTAAAGCTCCCTTTAAATTGCCCAATCAAACAGTGCAAGTGCAGGTACAGCACGGGTTAGATCGAGAGTAAAGCTCACTTTAGACTGCCCAATTAAACAGTCCAAGGGCAGGTACAGCATCGGTTAGATCGAGAGATACAGAGTAAAGCTCCCTTTAAACTGCCCAATCAAACAGTCCAAGGGCAGGTATAGCACCGGTTAGATAGAGAGATACAGAATAAAGCTCCCTTTACACTGCCCAATCAAACAGTCGAAGGGCAGGTCTAGCACCGGTTAGATCGAGAGATACAGAGTAAAGCTCCCTTTACACTGTCCAATCAAACAGTCCAAGGGCAGGTATAGCACGGGTGAGATAGAGAGATACAGAGTAAAGCTCCCTTTACACTGCCCAATCAAACAGTCCAAGGGCAGGTATAGAACCGGTTAGAGAGAGAGATACAGAGTAAAGCTCCCTTTACACTGCCCAATCAAAGAGTCCAAGGGCAGGTATAGAACCGGTTAGATCGAGAGATACAGAGTAAAGCTCCCTTTACACTGTCCAATCAAACAGTCCAAGGGCAGGTATAGCACGGGTGAGATAGAGAGATACAGAGTAAAGCTCCCTTTACACTGTCCAATCAAACAGTCCAAGGGCAGGTATAGCACCGGTTAGATAGAGAGATACAGAGTAAAGCTCCCTTTACACTGCCCAATCAAATAGTCCAAGGGCAGGTACAGCACCGGTTAGATCGAGAGATACAGAGTAAAGCTCCCTTTACACTGCCCAATCAAACAGTCCAAGGGCAGGTACAGTACAGGTTAGAGAGAGAGAGATACAGTGTAAAGCTCTCTTTACACTGTCCAATCAAACGATCCAAGGGCAGGTATAGCACCGGTTAGATAGAGAGATACACAATAAAGCTCCCTTTACACTGCCCAATCAAACAGTGCAAGGGCAGGTATAGCACAGGTTAGATAGAGAGATACAGAGTAAAGCTCCCTTTGCACTGCCCAATCAAACAGTCCAAGGGCAGGTATAGCACCGGTTAGATCGAGAGATACAGAGTAAAGCTCCCTTTACACTGTCCAATCAAACAGTCCAAGGGCAGGTATAGCACCGGTTAGATCGAGAGATACAGAGTTAGCTCCCTTTACACTGTCCAATCAAACAGTCCAAGGGTAGGTATAGCACAGGTAAGATAGAGAGATACAGAGTAAAGCTCCCTTTGACACTGCCCAATCAAATAGTGCAAGGGCAGGTACAGCACCGGTTAGATCGAGAGATACAGAGTAAAGCTCCCTTTACACTGCCCAGTCAGACAGTCCAAGAGCAGGTATAGCACTGGTTAGATCGAGAGATACAGAGTAAAGCTCCCTTTAAACTGCCCAATCAAACAGTGCAAGTGCAGGTACAGCACGGGTTAGATCGAGAGTAAAGCTCACTTTACACTGCCCAATTAAACAGTCCAAGGGCAGGTACAGCACCGGTTAGATCGAGAGATACAGAGTAAAGCTCCCTTTACACTGCCCAATCAAAGAGTCCAAGGGCAGGTATAGAACCGGTTAGATCGAGAGATACAGAGTAAAGCTCCCTTTACACTGTCCAATCAAACAGTCCAAGGGCAGGTATAGCACGGGTTAGATAGAGAGATACAGAGTAAAGCTCCCTTTACACTGTCCAATCAAACAGTCCAAGGGCAGGTATAGCACCGGTTAGATAGAGAGATACAGAGTAAAGCTCCCTTTACACTGCCCAATCAAACAGTCCAAGGGCAGGTACAGCACGGTTAGATAGAGAGATACAGAGTAAAGCTCCCTTTACACTGCCCAATCAAACAGTCCAAGGGCAGGTACAGCACCGGTTAGATAGAGAGATACAGAGTAAAGCTCCCTTTACACTGTCCAATCAAACAGTCCAAGGGCAGGTATAGCACCGGTTAGATAGAGAGATACAGAGTAAAGCTCCCTTTACACTGCCCAATCAAACAGTCCAAGGGCAGGTATAGCACAGGTTAGATAGAGAGATACAGAGTAAAGCTCCCTTTACACTGCCCAATCAAACAGTCCAAGGGCAGGTATAGCACCGGTTAGATCGAGAGATACAGAGTAAAGCTCCCTTTACACTGTCCAATCAAACAGTCCAAGGGCAGGTATAGCACCGGTTAGATCGAGAGATACAGAGTTAGCTCCCTTTACACTGTCCAATCAAACAGTCCAAGGGCAGGTATAGCACAGGTAAGATAGAGAGATACAGAGTAAAGCTCCCTTTGACACTGCCCAATCAAATAGTGCAAGGGCAGGTACAGCACCGGTTAGATCGAGAGATACAGAGTAAAGCTCCCTTTACACTGCCCAGTCAAACAGTCCAAGGGCAGGTATAGCACTGGTTAGATCGAGAGATACAGAGTAAAGCTCCCTTTAAACTGCCCAATCAAACAGTCCAAGGGCAGGTACAGCACGGGTTAGATCGAGAGTAAAGCTCACTTTACACTGCCCAATTAAACAGTCCAAGGGCAGGTACAGCACCGGTTAGATCGAGAGATACAGAGTAAAGCTCCTTTAAACTGCCCAATCAAACAGTCCAAGGGCAGGTATAGCACCGGTTAGATTGAGAGATACAGAATAAAGCTCCCTTTACACTGCCCAATCAAACAGTCCAAGGGCAGGTATAGAACCGGTTAGAGAGAGAGATACAGAGTAAAGCTCCCTTTACACTGCCCAATCAAACAGTCCAAGGGCAGGTATAGAACCGGTTAGATCGAGAGATACAGAGTAAAGCTCCCTTTACACTGTCCAATCAAACAGTCCAAGGGCAGGTATAGCACGGGTGAGATAGAGAGATACAGAGTAAAGCTCCCTTTACACTGCCCAATCAAACAGTCCAAGGGCAGGTATAGAACCGGTTAGAGAGAGAGATACAGAGTAAAG
Organism: Squalus acanthias; assembly: GCA_030390025.1. Classification (NCBI taxonomy): domain Eukaryota; kingdom Metazoa; phylum Chordata; class Chondrichthyes; order Squaliformes; family Squalidae; genus Squalus; species Squalus acanthias. The sequence continues at coordinate 1,678,592 of JASTWF010000034.1, read as the reverse complement.
CTCTCTTTACACTGCCAATCAAACAGTCCAAGGGCAGGTATAGCACCGGTTAGATCGAGAGATACAGAGTAAAGCTCCCTTTACACTGTCCAATCAAACAGTCCAAGGGCAGGTATAGCACAGGTAGATAGAGAGATACAGAGTAAAGCTCCCTTTGACACTGCCCAATCAAATAGTCCAAGGGCAGGTACAGCACCGGTTAGATCGAGAGATACAGAGTAAAGCTCCCTTTACACTGCCCAGTCAAACAGTCCAAGGGCAGGTATAGCACTGGTTAGATCGAGAGATACAGAGTAAAGCTCCCTTTAAACTGCCCAATCAAACAGTCCAAGTGCAGGTACAGCACGGGTTAGATCGAGAGTAAAGCTCACTTTAGACTGCCCAATTAAACAGTCCAAGGGCAGGTACAGCACCGGTTAGATCGAGAGATACAGAGTAAAGCTCCCTTTAAACTGCCCAATCAAACAGTCCAAGGGCAGGTATAGCACCGGTTAGATAGAGAGATACAGAATAAAGCTCCCTTTACACTGCCCAATCAAACAGTCGAAGGGCAGGTATAGCACCGGTTAGATCGAGAGATACAGAGTAAAGCTCCCTTTACACTGTCCAATCAAACAGTCCAAGGGCAGGTATAGCACGGGTGAGATAGAGAGATACAGAGTAAAGCTCCCTTTACACTGCCCAATCAAACAGTCCAAGGGCAGGTATAGAACCGGTTAGAGAGAGAGATACAGAGTAAAGCTCCCTTTACACTGCCCAATCAAACAGTCCAAGGGCAGGTATAGAACCGGTTAGATCGAGAGATACAGAGTAAAGCTCCCTTTACACTGTCCAATCAAACAGTCCAAGGGCAGGTATAGCACCGGTTAGATAGAGAGATACAGAGTAAAGCTCCCTTTACACTATCCAATCAAACAGTCCAAGGGCAGGTATAGCACCGGTTAGATAGAGAGATACAGAGTAAAGCTCCCTTTACACTGCCCAATCAAATAGTCCAAGGGCAGGTACAGCACCGGTTAGATCGAGAGATACAGAGTAAAGCTCCCTTTACACTGCCCAATCAAACAGTCCAAGGGCAGGTACAGTACAGGTTAGAGAGAGAGAGATACAGTGTAAAGCTCTCTTTACACTGTCCAATCAAACGATCCAAGGGCAGGTATAGCACCGGTTAGATAGAGAGATACAGAGTAAAGCTCCCTTTACACTGCCCAATCAAACAGTGCAAGGGCAGGTATAGCACAGGTTAGATAGAGAGATACAGAGTAAAGCTCCCTTTGCACTGCCCAATCAAACAGTCCAAGGGCAGGTATAGCACCGGTTAGTTCGAGAGATACAGAGTAAAGCTCCCTTTACACTGTCCAATCATACAGTCCCAAGGGCAGGTATAGCACCGGTTAGATCGAGAGATACAGAGTTAGCTCCCTTTACACTGTCCAATCAAACAGTCCAAGGGTAGGTATAGCACATGTAAGATAGAGAGATACAGAGTAAAGCTCCCTTTGACACTGCCCAATCAAATAGTGCAAGGGCATGTACAGCACCGGTTAGATCGAGAGATACAGAGTAAAGCTCCCTTTACACTGCCCAGTCAGACAGTCCAAGAGCAGGTATAGCACTGGTTAGATCGAGAGATACAGAGTAAAGCTCCCTTTAAACTGCCCAATCAAACAGTGCAAGTGCAGGTACAGCACGGGTTAGATCGAGAGTAAAGCTCACTTTACACTGCCCAATCAAACAGTCCAAGGGCAGGTACAGCACCGGTTAGATCGAGAGATACAGAGTAAAGCTCCCTTTAAACTGCCCAATCAAACAGTCCAAGGGCAGGTATAGCACCGGTTAGATAGAGAGATACAGAGTAAAGCTCCCTTTACACTGCCCAATCAAACAGTCCAAGGGCAGGTATAGAACCGGTTAGAGAGAGAGATACAGAGTAAAGCTCCCTTTACACTGCCCAATCAAACAGTCCAAGGGCAGGTATAGAACCGGTTAGATCGAGAGATACAGAGTAAAGCTCCCTTTACACTGTCCAATCAAACAGTCCAAGGGCAGGTATAGCACGGGTGAGATAGAGAGATACAGAGTAAAGCTCCCTTTACACTGCCCAATCAAACAGTCCAAGGGCAGGTATAGCACGGTTAGATAGAGAGATACAGAGTAAAGCTCCCTTTACACTGCCCAATCAAACAGTCCAAGGGCAGGTACAGCACGGTTTAGATAGAGAGATACAGAGTAAAGCTCCCTTTACACTGTCCAATCAAACAGTCCAAGGGCAGGTCTAGCACCGGTTAGATCGAGAGATACAGAGTAAAGCTCCCTTTACACTGTCCAATCAAACAGTCCAAGGGCAGGTATAGCACCGGTTAGATCGAGAGATACAGAGTAAGCTCCCTTTACACTGTCCAATCAAACAGTCCAAGGGCAGGTATAGCACAGGTAGATAGAGAGATACAGAGTAAAGCTCCCTTTACACTGCCCAATCAAACAGTCCAAGGGCAGGTACAGCACCGGTTAGATCGAGAGATACAGAGTAAAGCTCACTTTACACTGCCCAATCAAACAGTCCAAGGGCAGGTATAGCACCGGTTAGATGAGAGATACAGAGTAAAGCTCCCTTTACACTGCCCAATCAAACAGTCCAAGGGCAGGTATAGCACCGGTTAGATCGAGAGATACAGAGTAAAGCTCCCTTTACACTGTCCAATCAAACAGTCCAAGGGCAGGTAAAGCACGGGTGAGATAGAGAGATACAGAGTAAAGCTCCCTTTACACTGCCCAATCAAACAGGCAAGGGCAGGTATAGAACCGGTTAGAGAGAGAGATACAGAGTGAAGCTCCATTTACGCTGCCCAATCAAACAGTCCAAGGGCAGGTATAGAACCGGTTAGATCGAGAGATACAGAGTAAAGCTCCCTTTACACTGCCCAATCCAACAGTCCAAGGGCAGGTACAGCACCGGTTAGATCGAGAGATGCAGAGTAAAGCTCCCTTTGCACTGCCCAATCAAACAGTCCAAGGGCAGGTACAGTACAGGTTAGAGAGAGAGAGATACAGTGTAAAGCTCTCTTTACACTGTCCAATCAAACGATCCAAGGGCAGGTATAGCACCGGTTAGATGGAGAGATACACAATAAAGCTCCCTTTACACTGCCCAATCAAACAGTGCAAGGGCAGGTATAGCACAGGTTAGATAGAGAGATACAGAGTAAAGCTCCCTTTGCACTGCCCAATCAAACAGTCCAAGGGCAGGTATAGCACCGGTCAGATCGAAAGATACAGAGTAAAGCTCCCTTTACACTGTCCAATCAAACAGTCCAAGGGCAGGTATAGCACAGGTAAGACAGAGAGATACAGAGTAAAGCTCCCTTTGACACTGCCCAATCAAATAGTACAAGGGAAGGTACAGCACCGGTTAGATCGAGAGATACAGAGTAGTGCTCCCTTTACACTGCCCAGTCAAACAGTCCAAGGGCAGGTATAGCACTGGTTAGATCGAGAGATACAGAGTAAAGCTCCCTTTAAACTGCCCAATCAAACAGTCCAAGTGCAGGTACAGCACGGGTTAGATCGAGAGTAAAGCTCACTTTAGACTGCTCAATTAAACAGTTCAAGGGCAGGTACAGCACCGGTTAGATCGAGAGATACAGAGTAAAGCTCCCTTTAAACTGCACAATCAAACAGTCCAAGGGCAGATATAGCACCGGTTCGAAAGAGAGGTACAGAATAAAGCTCCCATTACACTGCCCAATCAAACAGTCGAAGGGCAGGTATAGCACCGGTTAGATCGAGAGATACAGAGTAAAGCTCCCTTTACACTGTCCAATCAAACAGTCCAAGGGCAGGTATAGCACGGGTGAGATAGAGATTTACAGAGTAAAGCTCCCTTTACACTGCCCAATCAAAGAGTCCAAGGGCAGGTATAGAACCGGTTAGATCGAGAGATACAGAGTAAAGCTCCCTTTGCACTGCCCAGTCAAACAGTCCAAGGGCAGGTATAGCACCGGTTAGTTCGAGAGATACAGAGTAAAGCTCCCTTTACACTGTCCAATCAAACAGTCCAAGGGCAGGTATAGCACCGGTTAGATCGAGAGATACAGAGTTAGCTCCCTTTACACTGTCCAATCAAACAGTCCAAGGGCAGGTATAGCACAGGTAAGATAGAGAGATACAGAGTAAAGCTCCCTTTACACTGCCCAATCAAATAGTGCAAGGGCATGTACAGCACCGGTTAGATCGAGAGATACAGAGTAAAGCTCCCTTTACACTGCCCAGTCAGACAGTCCAAGAGCAGGTATAGCACTGGTTAGATCGAGAGATACAGAGTAAAGCTCCCTTTAAACTGCCCAATCAAACGGTGCAAGTGCAGGTACAGCACGGGTTAGATCGAGAGTAAAGCTCACTTTACACTGCCCAATTAAACAGTCCAAGGGCAGGTACAGCACCGGTTAGATCGAGAGATACAGAGTAAAGCTCCCTTTAAACTGCCCAATCAAACAGTCCAAGGGCAGGCATAGCACGGGTGAGATAGAGAGATACAGAGTAAAGCTCCCTTTACACTGCCCAATCAAACAGTCCAAGGGCAGGTATAGCACCGGTTAGATAGAGAGATACAGAATAAAGCTACCTTTACACTGCCCAATCAAACAGTCCAAGGGCAGGTATAGAACCGGTTAGATCGAGAGATACAGAGTAAAGCTCCCTTTACACTGCCCAATCAAACAGTCCAAGGGCAGGTACAGCACCGGTTAGATCGAGAGATACAGAGTAAAGCTCCCTTTAAACTGCCCAATCAAACAGTCCAAGGGCAGGTATAGCACCGGTTAGATAGAGAGATACAGAATAAAGCTACCTTTACACTGCCCAATCAAACAGTCCAAGGGCAGGTATAGAACCGGTTAGATCGAGAGATACAGAGTAAAGCTCCCTTTACACTGTCCAATCAAACAGTCCAAGGGCAGGTATAGCACGGGTGAGATAGAGAGATACAGAGTAAAGCTCCCTTTACACTGCCCAATCAAATAGTCCAAGGGCAGGTATAGAACCGGTTAGTGAGAGAGATACAGAGTAAAGCTCTCTTTACACTGTCCAATCAAACAGTCCAAGGGCAGGTATAGCACCGGTTAGATAGAGAGATACAGAGTAAAGCTCCCTTTACACTGTCCAATCAAACAGTCAAGGGCAGGTATAGCACCGGTTAGATAGAGAGATACAGAGTAAAGCTCCCTTTACACTATCCAATCAAACAGTCCAAGGGCAGGTATAGCACCGGTTAGATAGAGAGATACAGAGTAAAGCTCCCTTTACACTGACCAATCAAACAGTCCAAGGGCAGGTACAGCATCGGTTAGATCGAGAGATACAGAGTAAAGCTCCCTTTACACTGCCCAATCAAACAGTCCAAGGGCAGGTACAGTACAGGTTAGAGAGAGAGATACAGTGTAAAGCTCTCTTTACACTGTCCAATCAAACGGTCCAAGGGCAGGTATAGCACCGGTTAGATAGAGAGATACAGAGTAAAGCTCCCTTTACACTGCCCAATCAAACACTCCAAGGGCAGGTATAGCACCGGTTAGATAGAGAGATACAGAGTAAAGCTCCCTTTACACTGCCCAATCAAACAGTCCAAGGGCAGGTACAGTACGGCTTAGAGAGAGAGATACACAATAAAGCTTCCTTTAAACTGTCCAATCAAACAGTCCAAGGGCAGGTACAGCACGGGTGAGATAGCGAGATACAGAGTAAAGCTCCCTTTACACTGCCCAATCTAACAGTCCAAGGGCAGGTATAGCACGGGTTAGATAGAGAGATACGGAGTAAAGTTCCCTTTGCGCTGCCAAATCAAACAGTCCAAGGGCAGGTACAGCACGGTTGAGATAGCGAGATACAGAGTAAAGCTCCCTTTACACGGTCCAATCAAACAGTCCAAGGGCAGGTATAGCACAGGTAAGATAGAGAGATACAGAGAAAAGCTCCCTTTACACTGCCCAATCAAATATTACAAGGGCAGGTACAGCACCGGTTAGATCGAGAGATACAGAGTAAAGCTCACTTTACACAGCCCAATTAAACAGTCCAAGGGCAGGTACAGCACCGGTTAGATCGAGAGATACAGAGTAAAGCTCACTTTAAACAACCAATCAAACAGTCCAAGGGCATGTATAGCACCGGTTAGATGGAGAGATACAGAATAAAGCTCCCTTTACACTGCCCAATCAAACAGTCGAAGGGCAGGTATAGCACCGGTTAGATCGAGAGATACAGAGTAAAGCTCCCTTTACACTGTCCAATCAAACAGTCCAAGGGCAGGTATAGCACGGGTGAGATAGAGAGATACAGAGTAAAGCTCCCTTTACACTGCCCAATCAAACAGTCCAAGGGCAGGTATAGCACCGGTTAGATAGAGAGATACAGAGTAAAGCTCCCTTTACACTGCCCAATCAAACAGTCCAAGGGCAGGTATAGCACCGGTTAGATCGAGAGATACAGAGTAAAGCTCCCTTTACACTGCCCAATCAAACAGTCCAAGGGCAGGTACAGCACCGGTTAGATCGAGAGATACAGAGTAAAGCTCCCTTTACACTGCCAATCAAACAGTCCAAGGGCAGGTACAGCACAGGTTAGAGAGAGAGATACAGAGTAAAGCTCCCTTTACACTGTCCAATCAAACAGTCCAAGGGCAGGTATAGCACCGGTTAGATCGAGAGATACAGAGTAAAGCTCCCTTTACACTGCCCAATCAAACAGTGCAAGGGCAGGTATAGCACAGGTTAGATAGAGAGATACAGAGTAAAGCTCCCTTTGCACTGCCCAATCAAACAGTCCAAGGGCAGGTATAGCACCGGTTAGATCGAGAGATACAGAGTAAAGCTCCCTTTACACTGTCCAATCAAACAGTCCAAGGGCAGGTATAGCACAGGTAAGACAGAGAGATACAGAGTAAAGCTCCCTTTACACTGCCCAATCAAATAGTCCAAGGGCAGGTACAGCACCGGTTAGATCGAGAGATACAGAGTAAAGCTCCCTTTACACTGCCCAATCAAACAGTCCAAGGGCAGGTATAGCACTGGTTAGATCGAGAGATACAGAGTAAAGCTCCCTTTAAACTGCCCAATCAAACAGTCCAAGGGCAGGTACAGTACGGCTTAGAGAGAGAGATACAGAATAAAGCTCCTTTAAACTGTCCAATCAAACAGTCCAAGGGCAGGTACAGCACGGGTGAGATAGAGAGATACAGAGTAAAGCTCCCTTTACACTGCCCAATCAAACAGTCCAAGGGCAGGTATAGCACGGTTAGATAGAGAGATACAGAGTAAAGCTCCCTTTACACTGCCCAATCAAACAGTCCAAGGGCAGGTACAGCACGGTTAGATAGAGAGATACAGAGTAAAGCTCCCTTTACACTGCCCAATCAAACAGTCCAAGGGCAGGTATAGCACCGGTTAGATCGAGAGATACAGAGTAAAGCTCCCTTTACACTGTCCCAATCAAACAGTCCAAGGGCAGGTATAGCACCGGTTAGATAGAGAGATACAGAGTAAAGCTCCCTTTACACTGCCCAATCAAACAGTCCAAGGGCAGGTATAGCACCGGTTAGATCGAGAGATACAGAGTAAAGCTCCCTTTACACTGCCCAATCAAACAGTCCAAGGGCAGGTATAGCACCGGTTAGATAGAGAGATACAGAGTAAAGCTCCCTTTACACTGCCCAATCAAACAGTCCAAGGGCAGGTATAGAACCGGTTAGATCGAGAGATACAGAGTAAAGCTCCCTTTACACTGCCCAATCAAACAGTCCAAGGGCAGGTACAGCACCGGTTAGATAGAGAGATACAGAGTAAAGCTCCCTTTACACTGCCCAATCAAACAGTCCAAGGGCAGGTACAGCACAGGTTAGATAGAGAGATACAGAGTAAAGCTCCTTTACACTGCCCAATCAAACAGTCCAAGGGCAGGTATAGCACCGGTTAGATAGAGAGATACAGAGTAAAGCTCCCTTTACACTGCCCAATCAAACAGTCCAAGGGCAGGTATAGCACCGGTTAGATCGAGAGATACAGAGTAAAGCTCCCTTTACACTGTCCAATCAAACAGTCCAAGGGCAGGTATAGCACAGGTTAGATAGAGAGATACAGAGTAAAGCTCCCTTTACACTGCCCAATCAAACAGTCCAAGGGCAGGTACAGCACCGGTTAGATCGAGAGATACAGAGTAAAGCTCCCTTTACACTGCCCAGTCAAACAGTCCAAGAGCAGGTATAGCACTGGTTAGATCGAGAGATACAGAGTAAAGCTCCCTTTAAATTGCCCAATCAAACAGTGCAAGTGCAGGTACAGCACGGGTTAGATCGAGAGTAAAGCTCACTTTAGACTGCCCAATTAAACAGTCCAAGGGCAGGTACAGTAGCGGTTAGATCGAGAGATACAGAGTAAAGCTCCCTTTAAACTGCCCAATCAAACAGTCCAAGGGCAGGTATAGCACCGGTTAGATAGAGAGATACAGAATAAAGCTCCCATTACACTGCCCAATCAAACAGTCGAAGGACAGGTCTAGCACCGGTTAAATCGAGAGATACAGAGTAAAGGTCCCTTTACACTGTCCAATCAAACAGTCCAAGGGCATGTATAGCACGGGTGAGATAGAGATATACAGAGTAAAGCTCCCTTTACACTGCCCAATCAAACAGTCCAAGGGCAGGTATAGAACCGGTTAGAGAGAGAGATACAGAGTAAAGCTCCCTTTACACTGCCCAATCAAACAGTCCAAGGGCAGGTATAGCACCGGTTAGATCGAGAGATACAGAGTAAAGCTCCCTTTACACTGCCCAATCAAACAGTCCAAGGGCAGGTATAGCACCGGTTAGATAGAGAGATACAGAGTAAAGCTCCCTTTACACTGCCCAATCAAACAGTCCAAGGGCAGGTATAGCACCGGTTAGATCGAGAGATACAGAGTAAAGCTCCCTTTACACTGCCCAATCAAACAGTCCAAGGGCAGGTATAGAACGGTTAGAGAGAGAGATACAGAGTAAAGCTCCCTTTACACTGCCCAATCAAACAGTCCAAGGGCAGGTATAGAACCGGTTAGATCGAGAGATACAGAGTAAAGCTCCCTTTACACTGCCCAATCAAACAGTCCAAGGGCAGGTACAGCACCGGTTAGATCGAGAGATACAGAGTAAAGCTCCCTTTACACTGCCCAATCAAACAGTCCAAGGGCAGGTACAGCACAGGTTAGATAGAGAGATACAGTGTAAAGCTCTCTTTACACTGTCCAATCAAACGATCCAAGGGCAGGTATAGCACCGGTTAGATAGAGAGATACAGAGTAAAGCTCCCTTTACACTGCCCAATCAAACAGTCCAAGGGCAGGTATAGCACAGGTTAGATCGAGAGATACAGAGTTAGCTCCCTTTACACTGTCCAATCAAACAGTCCAAGGGCAGGTATAGCACAGGTAAGATAGAGAGATACAGAGTAAAGCTGCCTTTGACACTGCCCAATCAAATAGTACAAGGGCAGGTACAGCACCGGTTAGATCGAGAGATACAGACTAAAGCTCCCTTTACACTGCCCAGTCAAACAGTCCAAGAGCAGGTATAGCACTGGTTAGATCGAGAGATACAGAGTAAAGCTCCCTTTAAACTGCCCAATCAAACAGTGCAAGTGCAGGTACAGCACGGGTTAGATCGAGAGTAAAGCTCACTTTAGACTGCCCAATTAAACAGTCCAAGGGCAGGTACAGTACCGGTTAGATCGAGAGATACAGAGTAAAGCTCCCTTTAAACTGCCCAATCAAACAGTCCAAGGGCAGGTATAGCACCGGTTAGATAGAGAGATACAGAATAAAGCTCCCTTTACACTGCCCAATCAAACAGTCGAAGGGCAGGTCTAGCACCGGTTAGATCGAGAGATACAGAGTAAAGCTCCCTTTACACTGTCCAATCAAACAGTCCAAGGGCAGGTATAGCACGGGTGAGATAGAGAGATACAGAGTAAAGCTCCCTTTACACTGCCCAATCAAACAGTCCAAGGGCAGGTATAGAACCGGTTAGATAGAGAGATACAGAGTAAAGCTCCCTTTACACTGCCCAATCAAACAGTCCAAGGGCAGGTATAGAACCGGTTAGATCGAGAGATACAGAGTAAAGCTCCCTTTACACTGTCCAATCAAACAGTCCAAGGGCAGGTATAGCACGGGTGAGATAGAGAGATACAGAGTAAAGCTCCCTTTACACTATCCAATCAAACAGTCAAAGGGCAGGTATAGCACCGGTTAGATAGAGAGATACAGAGTAAAGCTCCCTTTACACTGCCCAATCAAATAGTCCAAGGGCAGGTACAGCACCGGTTAGATCGTGAGATACAGAGTAAAGCTCCCTTTACACTGCCCAATCAAACAGTCCAAGGGCAGGTACAGCACAGGTTAGAGAGAGAGATACAGAGTAAAGCTCCCTTTACACTGCCCAATCAAACAGTCCAAGGGCAGGTATAGAACCGGTTAGAGAGAGAGATACAGAGTAAAGCTCCCTTTACACTGCCCAATCAAACAGTCCAAGGGCAGGTATAGCACCGGTTAGATCGAGAGATACAGAGTAAAGCTCCCTTTACACTGTCCAATCAAACAGTCCAAGGGCAGGTATAGCACGGGTTAGATAGAGAGATACAGAGTAAAGCTCCCTTTACACTGCCCAATCAAACAGTACAAGGGCAGGTATAGCACCGGTTAGATAGAGAGATACAGAGTAAAGCTCTCTTTACACTGCCCAATCAAACAGTCCAAGGGCAGGTATAGAACCGGTTAGATCGAGAGATACAGAGTAAAGCTCCCTTTACACTGTCCAATCAAACAGTCCAAGGGCAGGTATAGCACCGGTTAGTTCGAGAGATACAGAGTAAAGCTCCCTTTACACTGTCCAATCAAACAGTCCAAGGGCAGGTATAGCACCGGTTAGATCGAGAGATACAGAGTAAGCTCCCTTTACACTGTCCAATCAAACAGTCCAAGGGCAGGTATAGCACAGGTAAGATAGAGAGATACAGAGTAAAGCTCCCTTTACACTGCCCAATCAAATAGTGCAAGGGCAGGTACAGCACCGGTTAGATCGAGAGATACAGAGTAAAGCTCCCTTTACACTGCCCAGTCAGACAGTCCAAGAGCAGGTATAGCACTGGTTAGATCGAGAGATACAGAGTAAAGCTCCCTTTAAACTGCCCAATCAAACAGTGCAAGTGCAGGTACAGCACGGGTTAGATCGAGAGTAAAGCTCACTTTACACTGCCCAATTAAACAGTCCAAGGGCAGGTACAGCACCGGTTAGATCGAGAGATACAGAGTAAAGCTCCCTTTACACTGCCCAATCAAACAGTCCAAGGGCAGGTATAGCACCGGTTAGATAGAGAGATACAGAATAAAGCTCCCTTTACACTGCCCAATCAAACAGTCCAAGGGCAGGTATAGAACCGGTTAGAGAGAGAGATACAGATTAAAGCTCCCTTTACACTGCCCAATCAAACAGTCCAAGGGCAGGTATAGAACCGGTTAGATCGAGAGATACAGAGTAAAGCTCCCTTTACACTGTCCAATCAAACAGTCCAAGTGCAGGTATAGCACGGGTGAGACAGAGAGATACAGAGTAAAGCTCCCTTTACACTGCCCAATCAAACAGTCCAAGGGCAGGTATAGCACGGGTTAGATAGAGAGATCCAGAGTAAAGTTCCCTTTGCGCTGCCAAATCAAACAGTCCAAGGGCAGGTTCAGCACGGTTTAGATAGAGAGATACAGAGTAAAGCTCCCTTTACACTGTCCAATCAAACAGTCCAAGGGCAGGTCTAGCACCGGTTAGATCGAGAGATACAGAGTAAAGCTGCCTTTACACTGTCCAATCAAACAGTCCAAGGGCAGGTATAGCACCGGTTAGATCGGGAGATACAGAGTTAGCTCCCTTTACACTGTCCAATCAAACAGTCCAAGGGCAGGTATAGCACAGGTAAGATAGAGAGATACAGAGTAAAGCTCACTTTACACTGCCCAAACAAATATTACAAGGGCAGGTACAGCACCGGTTAGATCGAGAGATACAGAGTAAAGCTCACTTTAAACACCCAATCAAACAGTCCAAGGGCATGTATAGCACCGGTTAGATGGAGAGATACAGAGTAAAGCTCCCTTTACACTGCCCAATCAAACAGTCGAAGGGCAGGTATAGCACCGGTTAGATCGAGAGATACAGAGTAAAGCTCCCTTTACACTGTCCAATCAAACAGTCCAAGGGCAGGTAAAGCACGGGTGAGATAGAGAGATACAGAGTAAAGCTCCCTTTACACTGCCCAATCAAACAAGCAAGGGCAGGTAGAGCACCGGTTAGAGAGAGAGATACAGAGTAAAGCTCCATTTACGCTGCCCAATCAAACAGTCCAAGGGCAGGTATAGAACCGGTTAGATCGAGAGATACAGAGTAAAGCTCCCTTTACACTGCCCAATCAAACAGTCCAAGGGCAGGTACAGCACCGGTTAGATCGAGAGATACAGAGTAAAGCTCCCTTTACACTGCCCAATCAAACAGTCCAAGGGCAGGTACAGTACAGGTTAGAGAGAGAGATACAGAGTAAAGCTCCTTTACACTGTCCAATCAAACAGTCCAAGGGCAGGTATAGCACCGGTTAGATGAGAGATACAGAGTAAAGCTCCCTTTACACTGCCCAATCAAACAGTCCAAGGGCAGGTATAGCACAGGTTAGATAGAGAGATACAGAGTAAAGCTCCCTTTACACTGCCCAATCAAACAGTCCAAGGGCAGGTATAGCACCGGTTAGATCGAGAGATACAGAGTAAAGCTCCCTTTACACTGTCCAATCAAACAGTCCAAGGGCAGGTATAGCACGGTTAGATAGAGAGATACAGAGTAAAGCTCCCTTTACACTGCCCAATCAAACAGTCCAAGGGCAGGTATAGCACCGGTTAGATCGAGAGATACAGAGTAAAGCTCCCTTTACACTGTCCAATCAAACAGTCCAAGGGCAGGTATAGCACCGGTTAGATCGAGAGATACAGAGTAAGCTCCCTTTACACTGTCCAATCAAACAGTCCAAGGGCAGGTATAGCACAGGTTAGATAGAGAGATACAGAGTAAAGCTCCCTTTACACTGCCCAATCAAATAGTCCAAGGGCAGGTACAGCACCGGTTAGATCGAGAGATACAGAGTAAAGCTCCCTTTACACTGCCCAGTCAAACAGTCCAAGGGCAGGTATAGCACTGGTTAGATCGAGAGATACAGAGTAAAGCTCCCTTTAAACTGCCCAATCAAACAGTCCAAGTGCAGGTACAGCACGGGTTAGATCGAGAGTAAAGCTCACTTTACACTGCCCAATTAAACAGTCCAAGGGCAGGTACAGCACCGGTTAGATCGAGAGATACAGAGTAAAGCTCCCTTTAAACTGCCCAATCAAACAGTCCAAGGGCAGGTATAGCACCGGTTAGATAGAGAGATACAGAATAAAGCTCCCTTTACACTGCCCAATCAAACAGTCCAAGGGCAGGTATAGAACCGGTTAGATCGAGAGATACAGAGTAAAGCTCCCTTTACACTGTCCAATCAAACAGTCCAAGGGCAGGTATAGCACGGGTGAGATAGAGAGATACAGAGTAAAGCTCCCTTTACACTGCCCAATCAAATTGTACAAGGGCAGGTATAGAACCGGTTAGTGAGAGAGATACAGAGTAAAGCTCCCTTTACACTGTCCAATCAAACAGTCCAAGGGCAGGTATAGCACCGGTTAGATAGAGAGATACAGAGTAAAGCTCCCTTTACACTGTCCAATCAAACAGTCCAAGGGCAGGTATAGCACCGGTTAGATAGAGAGATACAGAGTAAAGCTCCCTTTACACTATCCAATCAAACAGTCCAAGGGCAGGTATAGCACCGGTTAGATAGAGAGATACAGAGTAAAGCTCCCTTTACACTGACCAATCAAACAGTCCAAGGGCAGGTACAGCATCGGTTAGATCGAGAGATACAGAGTAAAGCTCCCTTTACACTGCCCAATCAAACAGTCCAAGGGCAGGTACAGTACAGGTTAGAGAGAGAGATACAGTGTAAAGCTCTCTTTACACTGTCCAATCAAACGGTCCAAGGGCAGGTATAGCACCGGTTAGATAGAGAGATACAGAGTAAAGCTCCCTTTACACTGCCCAATCAAACACTCCAAGGGCAGGTATAGCACGGGTTAGATAGAGAGATACAGAGTAAAGCTCCCTTTACACTGCCCAATCAAACAGTCCAAGGGCAGGTACAGTACGGCTTAGAGAGAGAGATACACAATAAAGCTTCCTTTAAACTGTCCAATCAAACAGTCCAAGGGCAGGTACAGCACGGGTGAGATAGCGAGATACAGAGTAAAGCTCCCTTTACACTGCCCAATCAAACAGTCCAAGGGCAGGTATAGCACGGGTTAGATAGAGAGATACAGAGTAAAGCTCCCTTTACACTGTCCAATCAAACAGTCCAAGGGCAGGTACAGCACGGTTAGATAGAGAGATACAGAGTAAAGCTCCCTTTACACTGTCCAATCAAACAGTCCAAGGGCAGGTATAGCACAGGTAAGATAGAGAGATACAGAGTAAAGCTCCCTTTACACTGCCCAATCAAATAGTACAAGGGCAGGTACAGCACCGGTTAGATCGAGAGATACAGAGTAAAGCTCCCTTTACACTGCCCAATCAAACAGTCCAAGGGCAGGTACAGCACGGTTAGATCGAGAGATACAGAGTAAAGCTCCCTTTAAACTGCCCAATCAAACAGTCCAAGGGCAGGTATAGCACCGGTTAGATCGAGAGATACAGAGTAAAGCTCCCTTTACACTGCCCAATCAAACAGTCCAAGGGCAGGTATAGCACCGGTTAGATCGAGAGATACAGAGTAAAGCTCCCTTTACACTGCCAATCAAACAGTCCAAGGGCAGGTATAGCACGGTGAGATAGAGAGATACAGAGTAAAGCTCCCTTTACACTGCCCAATCAAACAGTCCAAGGGCAGGTATAGAACCGGTTAGAGAGAGAGATACAGAGTAAAGCTCCCTTTACACTGCCCAATCAAACAGTCCAAGGGCAGGTATAGAACCGGTTAGATCGAGAGATACAGAGTAAAGCTCCCTTTACACTGCCCAATCAAACAGTCCAAGGGCAGGTACAGCACCGGTTAGATCGAGAGATACAGAGTAAAGCTCCCTTTACACTGCCCAATCAAACAGTCCAAGGGCAGGTACAGCACAGGTTAGATAGAGAGATACAGAGTAAAGCTCCCTTTACACTGCCCAATCAAACAGTCCAAGGGCAGGTATAGCACCGGTTAGATAGAGAGATACAGAGTAAAGCTCCCTTTACACTGCCCAATCAAACAGTCAAGGGCAGGTATAGCACAGGTTAGATAGAGAGATACAGAGTAAAGCTCCCTTTACACTGCCCAATCAAACAGTCCAAGGGCAGGTATAGCACCGGTTAGATCGAGAGATACAGAGTAAAGCTCCCTTTACACTGCCCAATCAAACAGTCCAAGGGCAGGTATAGCACAGGTTAGATCGAGAGATACAGAGTAAAGCTCCCTTTGACACTGCCCAATCAAATAGTACAAGGGCAGGTACAGCACCGGTTAGATCGAGAGATACAGAGTAAAGCTCCCTTTACACTGCCCAATCAAACAGTCCAAGGGCAGGTATAGCACGGTTAGATCGAGAGATACAGAGTAAAGCTCCCTTTACACTGCCCAATCAAACAGTCCAAGGGCAGGTACAGTACGGTTAGAGAGAGAGATACAGAGTAAAGCTCCCTTTAAACTGTCCAATCAAACAGTCCAAGGGCAGGTACAGCACGGGTTAGATAGAGAGATACAGAGTAAAGCTCCCTTTACACTGCCCAATCAAACAGTCCAAGGGCAGGTATAGCACGGGTTAGATAGAGAGATACAGAGTAAAGCTCCCTTTACACTGCCCAATCAAACAGTCCAAGGGCAGGTACAGCACGGTTTAGATAGAGAGATACAGAGTAAAGCTCCCTTTACACTGTCCAATCAAACAGTCCAAGGGCAGGTATAGCACCGGTTAGATCGAGAGATACAGAGTAAAGCTCCCTTTACACTGTCCAATCAAACAGTCCAAGGGCAGGTATAGCACCGGTTAGATCGAGAGATACAGAGTAAGCTCCCTTTACACTGTCCAATCAAACAGTCCAAGGGCAGGTATAGCACAGGTTAGATAGAGAGATACAGAGTAAAGCTCACTTTACACTGCCCAATCAAACAGTCCAAGGGCAGGTACAGCACCGGTTAGATCGAGAGATACAGAGTAAAGCTCCCTTTACACTGCCCAATCAAACAGTCCAAGGGCAGGTATAGCACCGGTTAGATGAGAGATACAGAATAAAGCTCCCTTTACACTGCCCAATCAAACAGTCCAAGGGCAGGTATAGCACCGGTTAGATCGAGAGATACAGAGTAAAGCTCCCTTTACACTGTCCAATCAAACAGTCCAAGGGCAGGTAAAGCACGGTGAGATAGAGAGATACAGAGTAAAGCTCCCTTTACACTGCCCAATCAAACAGTCCAAGGGCAGGTATAGCACCGGTTAGAGAGAGAGATACAGAGTAAAGCTCCCTTTACACTGCCCAATCAAACAGTCCAAGGGCAGGTATAGCACCGGTTAGATCGAGAGATACAGAGTAAAGCTCCCTTTACACTGCCCAATCAAACAGTCCAAGGGCAGGTACAGCACCGGTTAGATCGAGAGATACAGAGTAAAGCTCCCTTTACACTGCCCAATCAAACAGTCCAAGGGCAGGTACAGCACAGGTTAGAGAGAGAGATACAGAGTAAAGCTCCCTTTACACTGTCCAATCAAACAGTCCAAGGGCAGGTATAGCACCGGTTAGATAGAGAGATACAGAGTAAAGCTCCCTTTACACTGCCCAATCAAACAGTCAAGGGCAGGTATAGCACAGGTTAGATAGAGAGATACAGAGTAAAGCTCCCTTTACACTGCCCAATCAAACAGTCCAAGGGCAGGTATAGCACCGGTTAGATCGAGAGATACAGAGTAAAGCTCCCTTTACACTGTCCAATCAAACAGTCCAAGGGCAGGTATAGCACAGGTAAGATAGAGAGATACAGAGTAAAGCTCCCTTTACACTGCCCAATCAAATAGTACAAGGGCAGGTACAGCACCGGTTAGATCGAGAGATACAGAGTAAAGCTCCCTTTACACTGCCCAGTCAAACAGTCCAAGGGCAGGTATAGCACTGGTTAGATCGAGAGATACAGAGTAAAGCTCCCTTTAAACTGCCCAATCAAACAGTCCAAGTGCAGGTACAGCACGGGTTAGATCGAGAGTAAAGCTCACTTTAGACTGCCCAATTAAACAGTCCTAGGGCAGGTACAGCACCGGTTAGATCGAGAGATACAGAGTAAAGCTCCCTTTAAACTGCCCAATCAAACAGTCCAAGGGCAGGTATAGCACCGGTTCGATAGAGAGGTACAGAATAAAGCTCCCATTACACTGCCCAATCAAACGGTCGAAGGACAGGTATAGCACCGGTTAAATCGAGAGATACAGAGTAAAGGTCCCTTTACACTGTCCAATCAAACAGTCCAAGGGCAGGTATAGCACGGGTGAGATAGAGATATACAGAGTAAAGCTCCCTTTACACTGCCCAATCAAAGAGTCCAAGGGCCGGTATAGAACCGGTTAGATCGAGAGATACAGAGTAAAGCTCCCTTTACACTGCCCAATCAAACAGTCCAAGGGCAGGTATAGCACCGGTTAGTTCGAGAGATACAGAGTAAAGCTCCCTTTACACTGTCCCAATCAAACAGTCCAAGGGCAGGTATAGCACCGGTTAGATCGAGAGATACAGAGTAAGCTCCCTTTACACTGTCCAATCAAACAGTCCAAGGGCAGGTATAGCACAGGTTAGATAGAGAGATACAGAGTAAAGCTCCCTTTACAC